>JAFBJS010000740.1:128745-215270 GCA_016785265.1 Paraplagusia blochii
CCTCTGAGACAACTCCTAAAGCAGGACAATGAGTTCACATGGAACCCACAACACGATGAAGCATTTAAGTGCATCAAAGAGCTGATAATGCACCACCCTGTGCTCGCATTCTTCGACCCCGAGAAAGAGTTGAGGCTCCAGGTTGATGCTTCCAAAAGCGGCCTGGGGGCTGTTATGCTCCTGTCTCTTATACACATCTAGATGTGTATAAGAGACAGCAGCTACACAGGGGCTCACAGCCTATGGAGGAGAGCAGCTAAAGGTGAGAGGCACTTGCCAGCTTAGATGTAGACACAAAGACCGTTCAGCGACACTGGAATTCCACATCGTCGACACCAAAGCGCCACCCATTCTAGGTATGAGGGCCAGTAGACTTGACTTGAAGCTGGTATTCGTGGTAGCAAAGGAAGACGAGTCTACTAAAGGAGTACGCCGACGTTTTCCAAGACATTGGAGAATTCCCTGGTGAATGTCACCTCCACATTTACCCAAACGCCAAACCCTGTAGCATACCCACCACGCCGTGTTCCCATCGCTCTGCGCGACAGGCTCAAGCAAGAACTGAACAAGATGGAAAAGTCCAACATCATCTGCAAGGTAACGGAGCCCACTGACTGGGTGAACACATTAGTGGTTGTAGAAAAACCACACACTGGCAAGCTTAGAGTGTGCCTTGACCCAAAAGACCTCAATAAGGCCATTCAAAGACCTCACTACCCACTTCCTACGCTAGAGGATGCTCTGACGAAGCTAGCTGGAGCACAATACTTCAGCGTCCTCGATTCGAGATCCGGTTACTGGACCATCAAGCTGAGTGCCGAATCGTCCATGCTAACGACGTTCAACACACCGTTCGGCAGGTACCGATTCCTGACTAGGAACTGACTAGGAGACTACCTTCGGGCTCAACTCAGCCCAGGATGAATTCCAGAGACGGGTCGACGAGACATACGAAGGTCTCAGTGGCGTAACAGCCATAGCCGACGACATCCTAGTGTTTGGCAAAACAAGAGAAGAGCACAATCAGAACCTCAGGGCCATGTTGCAGCGCACAAGAGAGCGAGGGGTGCGACTGAATCAAGAAAAGGTCAGTTATTTTGGACATACACTATCACGTAAGGGCATCAAACCAGACCCCGCCAAGAAAAAAGCCATCCAAGAAATGCCGCCGCCAAAAAAAACAAAGCCGAGCTGGAGACAATCCTCGGAATGGTCAACTACCTGGCCAGATTCATCCCACACCTGTCACAGATCAACTCACCTCTGAGACAACTCCTAAAGCAGGACAATGAGTTCACATGGAACCCACAACACGATGAAGCATTTAAGTGCATCAAAGAGCTGATAATGCACCACCCTGTGCTCGCATTCTTCGACCCCGAGAAAGAGTTGAGGCTCCAGGTTGATGCTTCCAAAAGCGGCCTGGGGGCTGTTATGCTCCAAGATGAGAGACCTGTGGCGTATGCATCCAAATCACTTAACAGCACAGAGGAAAATTACACACAGATAGAGAAAGAGCTATATGCAGTGCTGTTTGAATGTAAGCGGTTCCATGAGTATATGTACAGCCGCAAAGTGATCGTCAAGTCGGCCCACAAGCCGTTGTAAGCTATACTACACAAACCCCTGGCTGCAGCACTCCCAAGGCTCCAAAGGATGATACTGCAGTTGCAGAGGTACAACATCCACATCATCCACCACCCGGGAAAAGACGTACCAGTGGCTGACACCCTGTCACGTAAGTACCACAACACTCAATACAGTACCACAACAGCAGCATAACAGAAGGTCTAGAGCAGGGGTGGGCAAACTTAAGGTTTGATGTGAATTTCATTTATTTCATTATGACTTGTAATAACGCATTTCAACACCAGGTGGCGCTGTAGGCGCAGTGTCTTGATTTTGCGCAGCCCGAGCCATTTCCTGTTATCGCTCTTCTTCTACAGTTCAATTCAGAACCCATCTACAGCAATGTCAATGAATAGAAAAGTCGACAGTGAGTGCCGGGTGTTGATAAAATGATGAAATACTTTTTTACTGGAGTCCAGTCCAAGGCTGTATGTCTTATTTGCCAAGAAACCGTTGCGGTTTTAAAAGAATACAACATCAGCCGTCACTTTTCCACCAAGCATGCTAATTACGCTAGCAACATTTCACCACAAGAATGTGCGGCTACCGCTGACAGGTTGGTAGCTAGCTTACAAGCTCAGCAAAACACCTTTACTCGAGCAACGTCCATCCAAGAAGCAAGCACGAAGACAAGTTATTTACTAGCAAGGGCCAGCAAGCCTTTCTCCGAAGGGGAGTTTCTTAAAGAGTACATGGTAGAGACCGCAAGTATTTTATGTCCTGAGAGCAAGGACAAATTTGAAAATGTTAGCTTATCACGCAGGACAGTGACTCGCCGTATTGAAGTGATTGACAAACACTTAACTAGCAAGCTAAACAAAAAAGCGGAGTCATTTTCATTATATTCTTTGGACGAAAGCAACGATATAAAGGACACCGCTCAGTTTTTAATTTTTATCAGAGGGATTAATGACAATTTCCAGAAAACGGAGGAGTCTTTGGATATAGAATCCCTGAAAGGAAAAACACGCGGAGAGGATTTATTTAACAGCGTGTCAGCGGTCATACAGAAGCACAAGTTACCATGGAGTACGCTTGCCAACGTTACCACGGATGGATCACCAAATCTGACCGGAAAAAACATTGGGATGCTCAAGAGAATTCAGGACAGAGTGAAAGAGGACAACCCTGAGCAGGAGGCTATTTTCCTACACTGCATAATTCACCAAGAAGCACTGTGTAAATCCGTGTTGTGGCTTGACCACATAGTGAAGCCCGTTGTGAAACTCGTGATCTTTATTCGAGCAGGGGGACTTCACCATTGTCAATTTATTCATTTTCTTGAAGAAACGGATGCTATTCACACGGACCTACTTTACCATTCTAATGTCCCCTGGTTAAGTTTGGGGAAAGTATGCCAACGTGTATGGGAGCTCAAACATGAGATTATTTCAGTTTTGGAGCTACTTGAGAATACTGACAAATTTCCTGAGCTGAATGACACAGATTGGCTTTGTGATTTAGCTTTTGCTGTGGACATACTGACACACATGAACGAGCTGAATGTGAAGCTTCAAGGGAAAAATCAGTTTGTTCATGAAATGCAAACAAACGTCAGAGCCTTCAAAACCAAGCCGGTTTTATTTTCAAAGCAAATGTCAGACAAGTCATTTGCTCATTTCCCCCACACTGGCTACGTTAAAAGAGGCCCCACAACATGTGAAAAAATATGCGAAATCACTGGATGACCTGCATGAGGAATTCTGCCGTCGGTTTTGTGATTTTGGAAAGATTGACAGGGCACTTCAGCTGGTGTAATGTCCCTTCTCACACAACCTGGAAACGGTGCCACAGGAGTTGCAGTTGGAACTGATTGATCTCCAATGTGACATGGTGTTAAAGGACAAGTTCAACTCCCTGAAACTGGATGAGTTTTATGGTTCATTAAGTGCAGCAAAATTTCCCAACATCCAGAAGATGGCACAGAGGATGCTGGTGTAGTTTGGCTCTACATATGTGTGTGAACAGACTTTTAGTGTGATGCACACCACCAAGACACCCAACAGATCCCAGATGAGTGATGATCACCTCAGATCAGTTCTGAGAATTGCCACAACAGAATTAACACCAGACTACAATACACTGGCTAAAATGGGTGATCAACAACACGGTTCTCATTAAAAGGTAAGGTAATACTTCAATGCTTTTTTTCTGTTTATGTTTGATATGTACTGTTAACAAATACAGTTTTTTATATGTATTGTATCTTGTGCTGACCTGGCCCGCCTGTCAAATTTTAAAAGTCAATGTGGCCCGCAAGCCAAAAAGTTTGCCCACCCCTGGTCTTGAGGCACAGGTGCACACACTTATCAGCAATGTCCCGGTGAGTAAGATCAAGCTACAAGAGATAAGAGAGGCAACAGCCCAGAATGCTCAACTTACCACACTCTGAACTCTGAACATAGAGAAAATCATTATACCTCACACACTCAGAGTTGACATGATTGCTCGCATCCACACCGGGCACATGGGCATAGAGAAAAACAAGAGTCACGCTCGCGACATCCTCTTTTGGCCCGGCATGGGGAAACAAATCGAAGCATCTGTGGCAAAGTGTGACATATGCCAAGAACGACGCAGTTCAAACGCCAAAGAACCACTCCTCTCAAACGCCATACCAGACAGGCCATGGCAAGTTGTGGGAACCGATCTCTTCACGTGGAACTCACAAGACTTCATCATTATTGTGGACTACTACAGCAGATACTTCGAGATGGAGAAACTCACCAGCTGCACATCACCCGCAGTCATTACAAAGTGCAAAGCAGCATTCGCACGCCACGGCATCCCAGACACCGTGATCAGCGATAACAGGCCGCGTTACAGCTCCACTGAATTCCACCTGTTCTCGGATGAGTGAGACTTCAAGCACATCACCTCAAGCCTGTGCTATCCACAAAGCAACGGCCTCACCGAAAGAACAGTGCAGACGGCAAAGAACATCTTAGACAAGGCCAAAGCTGTAAAGAAAGATCACTACCTGGGTCTGCTAGAACACAGAAACACTGCGGTGGACAACTTGAAGTCCCCCTCCCAACTCCTGATGAGTCGCAGGCTCCGCTCAGTGCTCCCAATGACTGAGAGGCAGCTGAAGCCACAAGTAGCACGCTAGAAAGTTGTCCGTGAGAGGAGAGAGAAGTGTCAGCGCCGCCAACAAGTATACTACAAATCTGCGAGACCGCTCTCCCACCCACCTCTTGTGCACCTGTCCGCTTTCAGCATGAAGATGGGTCCTGGAAGCCGGCAACAGTAACACAACTGGCTGACACACAAAGAAGCTACCACATCCAAACAAGTGAAGGGCAGACACTCCGACGCAACAGGCAACACCTCCCGGAAAGTCAAAACACCACGGCCGCCCAGCACACACCCACTGAAGACACACAGCACTCACCTGACAGAGTCATGCAGACCCCACACCTTTCGACCAACCACCGCCGGACAGTCAGCTGTTGGGTTATACGACAAGAGCTTGTCGCACAACCAGGCCGAGACAGGTCCTGGACTTGTAAACATTGTGAAGGGTGTAGGTGGATTGCTGCCCTAGGAAAATATAATGTTTACTTACCTGTTCCAAGAGAATGTACCTAAATTTAAAAATAAAACTTACCTGTTGATGGGAAGTTACAGCCAAAGTTTACATACATGAAAACTGAATGTGTTTCACATGTTATTTACCTGTTATGCAGTACCTGGTTAAAGAAACAAGTTCACTTGACATACTTGATATTTGTGTTTGTGTTTGTATATATTTGTATGATTATTTGCACTACAACCAGTTCCAATGACCAAAGAATGTGATTGTTACAAATCAGGAGCATCATGTTTGCACCTTGTTTTAAGTGTTACATTCTGGCCGCTATGGGCCACCGTAGCCTTGGGCGAGTTCTCGCAAGATTCCCGGATATGTACGGAATTCCAGATGGTGTAATAAACAATGGCAGCCATACGTTTGTGTCTCCGATTTATTAATAAGTTAATCTAAGTGCCAGAGGGCAAATACAACAGAAACATTAACCCTATAACTGCTGTATAAAACCTTAAAACTATTACAGTCCCACTAGATTTCATTATGGTAGTTGCTACAGAGCACAACACCAAACTGTTTAACCCTTAATACAGCACTCATTAAAATACTATGAAATTCAAAAAAAACAACTTTAAAGTGCTGTTGACCATTATTTCTGTTTTCAATATTTTCAAAATATTCCATTGTCTTGGAGAAAATCAAAGGAAACGAAGTAACCGTATTTGTTTCTTCGCCCTTTGGTGTTAAAAAAATATGTATATGTAAAATCTACAATAAAAACACCTTTAAGATGAAAGGAACATGTGTGTTTCACATTAGAACATCAGTTTTAGAACATAAGTGTGCGATACAGACTGTTGCAACCAATCAGCAGGTACACTCCAGGTACCTGCTGATTGGAACAAGTTTCATAGACAGATCCAGCCAAGCGGATCCTGTGGTTTTCACAAATTAAACACAATGGCGTCCAAGTGGCTATGTTTGCAGTCTATTCAATGCAGAAAATCGCTCTAGCAATTCTGTAGTCACTGGCACAGTGAGCGGGAGCTGAGTAACTTTGTTGCCTCAGGATCGGTGTTCTTTTGAGACATATATTGCCATAGTGTTGGCGCAACGTGAGGGAGACACTGCTTGCAGATTTCATTCAAGAGCTGCGTGCGCTTCGGGGATCTAGAGAAGAACGCAGCGAGGCCATTACACCGTTTTCTTATTCAATTCTAAATCAAATATCGAAGTAGTTAACTAACCCGCATTCGATTCACTTTGCATTCACATTCAGTTTAATTTGGTATTTGCTGCGCATTCGATACCCGTTTTGCATTCACACACAATAAGGGAGCGAATTAACCATGGTCCAGTTTCAATTTGATCACGTGGTTATATAACGATATCTCGTCAATATGCGGTTTTATTCAACATGAATTCTGTCAAACGCATGTGCAATTTTAAGGATAAATGGAGCAGGGTAAAGAAAGATCAAGGCGACGTATGAAAGCGATGAGGAGACACAAAATGAAGGGAGAAAATATGAGGAAGTGTTTTATACCGAATCCCCTGTAGAAATTGGCGAAACCCAGGAAGCATTGCAGTTGTCTCCAGTCCTTCGGCCTGGGCCAGACCTGAACGGCTGAGAACTTGGCTGGAGGTCAGCCAAGGTCTCAGCCGCCCTCTATAAAAACTCGTGAGTGGTGTTGAATGCAGGAAATTTAAGTAAGTAACAGAAATAAAATCAACCCGGAACCACCAGAAAAGGAAAAACAAGGTTTTAACTCGGGAAAACAAAATCAACCTGGAACCGCTAGAACAGGGGACACTAACTGGCAGACCGCGGTCTGTGTACGGACCCAGGGGTTATCCTGTACGGACCCAGATCTATGATCTATTTATACGGCAGATAAATTTAACTGGATATTTTTAAGGTGTGCAGCTTTTTCAGTGTTTACGACCAACGCCATTGTAAACACAGGAAAAGCTGCGCCGGTATTAGGAAATAAACGGACCAATTGTGTACAGGTTAAATTATCCTACGTCGTGCTTTTCAGCCAATCAACTCTCTGCATTCTCGGCAGTTAACAGCAGCAGGCAGAGTGAGAGGGAGAGAAACAGCCACCACAGACGGAGACGTGGCGAGAGAGAGAGTGAGTCAAGGGAGACAAGGGAAGCGGGTTCAGAGAAACTGAAAGTGTTTAATTGTTGATTTGTATTGTTAAAGTGGTTGAGATTGTTCTGACAAGGTGTGTTAAAGAAAAATTATATAAGCTGTTCCTACACCTTATTTCTCTTAAGTTAAGAGCTTTATTTGAAGATGTTAATAGTACTACACTATAACACTCTGGCAAGTTGGACATGAGGTTCCGGACCTTCATTTGAATAATTTTTTTCTGACTGGACCTCTTGGCATTTTAGTTGAATACCCCTGCGCTAGAAGGTAACCTCAGGGAAAAACTAGAAAAGGAAAAACAAGGTTTTAACTCCTACAAAGAGAACCTACAAAGTGAACAAATCTGAACTAACTGACAAAGTAGTACTAAGACAAAACGTGATCAGACTAAGCAGAGCAGAATCAACCCATGCCAAAAACACAAGTACAAAAAAACGAGAAAACAAGGTACAAACCCGAGAGCATGAAGGAGCAGGACACAGGACAGAGGGACAAGAAAACTAAGGCAGGATCAGGACCATGCATGAGTACGACAAGAAAAACGGTCTGGCAGCTTCTCACACAGTCACAGGGGTTTAAATACACAGGTGATTAGAGAAGCTGACAGACAACGAGGTGCACCTGTGTGGCCACATGATCGGCAAGAGCGGGAAATGCTACCATCTGGTGGACAAACACTAGAACCACCGGAAAGACATGACAAATATGTTTTCAGTGTGGTTTTCGGGATATCGAGGGTACATGTCAAGTACCCTCGATAATTATATGTGGAGTATGTACCTCCACATATAATAAAACCAGTGGTGGCCCCAATTTTCCCCTTAGAAGAATTTAGTCCCATAACCCTCTCAGAGTTGACCTCACTGGTTTCCTCTTCCAAACCCACTACATGTCAATTGGACCCCATACCAACCCCACTCTTTAAAGACTCTCTGTCACAGCTTGGTGATGTTACATGAAATCAAATTAATATTTCTCTTCTAAGTGGTTATGTTCCTCAGGCCTTTAAAGTAGCAGTAATTAAACCCTTACTTAAAAAAACCTACCCTTGATGCTAATGTTCTTTCAAATTACAGACCAATTTCTAATCTTCCAGTTATCTCCAAAATCTTGGAGAAAGTTGTGGTTGCACAATTGTGTGATCATTTACATAGTAATGATCTTTTTGAAAAATTTCAGTCTGGATTTAGAATCCGCCACAGCACAGAGACCGCATTGTTAAGGGTAAAAAATGATATTCTCATGGCCTCTGAAAAAGGACTTGTGTCCCTGTTGGTCTTACTAGATCTCAGTGCAGCATTTGACACTATTGACCATAAGATCCTACTTCATAGGCTAGAGTATGATGTTGGGATCAAAGGAACTGCACTTGTTTGGTTTAAATCCTATCTAACAGATAGGTTCCAATTTGTTCCAATTTGTTCAAATAAACGAGGACTCCTCTGTACACACTAGAGTTGATTGCGGAGTTCCACAAGGCTCTGTACTTGGGCCAATTCTTTTTACATTGTATATGCTTCCTCTAGGCAAAATTATTAGACAACATAATATAGATTTCCACTGCTATGCAGATGATACCCAGTTGTATTTATCTGCAAGGCCTGACGACCCAAACAACATCCCTCGGCTTCAGTCATGTTTTAAAGACATCCAGACATGGATGAAGTTATAGTATTAGGACAAAAACACACTGATCCACCATTGTTGATCCAGGGATTGAATCTGGATGGAAATATTCAACCCTCCCGCCCTACTGTCAGGAACCTGGGGGTGTTATTCGATAATAATCTTGGAGAAAGTTGTGGTTGCACAATTGTGTGATCATTTACATAGTAATGATCTTTTTGAAAAATTTCAGTCTGGATTTAGAATCCACCACAGCACAGAGACCGCATTGTTAAGGGTAAAAAATGATATTCTCATGGCCTCTGAAAAAGGACTTGTGTCCCTGCTGGTCTTACTGGATCTCAGTGCAGCATTTGACACTATTGACCATAAGATCCTACTTCATAGGCTAGAGTATGATGTTGGGATCAAAGGAACTGCACTTGTTTGGTTTAAATCCTATCTAACAGATAGGTTCCAATTTGTTCAAATAAACGAGGATTCCTCTGTACACACTAGAGTTGATTGCGGAGTTCCACAAGGCTCTGTACTTGGGCCAATTCTTTTTACATTGTATATGCTTCCTCTAGGCAAAATTATTAGACAACATAATATAGATTTCCACTGCTATGCAGATGATACCCAGTTGTATTTATCTGCAAGGCCTGACGACCCAAACAACATCTCTCGGCTTCAGTCATGTTTTAAAGACATCCAGACATGGATGACCCAAAATTTTCTGCTTCTAAATGCAGAAAAAAAGTTATAGTATTAGGACAAAAAGACACTGATCCACCATTGTTGATCCAGGGATTGAATCTGGATGGAAATATTCAACCCTCCCGCTCTACTGTCAGGAACCTGGGGGTGTTATTCGATAATAGCTTGAATTTTGACGTGTTAAACAAATTTGCAGAATTGCCTTCTACCATTCACGTAATATTAAGGCAATTAGAAATATTCTGTCCCGTAACGATGCAGAGAAACTAATCCATGCCTTCGTAACCTCTAGGCTGGTTACCTTTTATCAGGTATTTCCTTCAGGTCCTTAAAGAACCTTCAATTGGTCCAAAATGCGGCAGCCCGCATATTGACTGGAACCAAAAGACGGGAGCACATAACTCCCATCTTAGCCTCCCTACACTGGCTCCCAATTAAAATTAGGATTGATTTCAAAGTTCTATTATTAACTTACAAGGCCCTAAATAATCTGGCCCCTTCCTATATTAAGGACCTACTTTCCCCCTATAAACCTAACAGACCGCTCCGATCATTAGATTCGGGTCTATTAGTGGTTCCCAAAATTACTAAGAGTAGAACAGGTGGTATAGCCTTTAGTTATCAAGCCCCTCTTCTGTGGAATCAGCTTCCGCTTCAGGTCAGGGATTCTGATTCGGTCTCTACCTTTAAGGTGAGACTAAAAACCCATTTATTTAATGTCGCCTATCGGAACTTTTTGAATGTTTAACGCTAATCTTGTAGTTTACACCAAACTGTTATAGAGGTAGGGGTAGGGGGCCCTCACATCATGCATTTAGAATGAGCGCATAGTCTGAGCACCCCTCCTCCCTCCTCCTTGTCCCTGTCTCACTCTCTACTCCACTCTCTCCCCAATCTATTGAAATCTGTTTAAACTACCGTTTTTGTTTGTTTCTCTTTTTTATTGCTGTTGCTGATGGATGGGTCGATGCCAAAACTAGGATAACCAGGACTTGGAGGATCAGCAGTTGGATGACCGGATATACACCTACTGACATAACGGCTATTGGAAGACTTGTTTTAAAGATTTTGACTAATTTGTTGTATCTTTTGTATTTGTTTTATTTTATTGTATTTATGCTCTGGTAACATCCATTGCATTGTCTGTCCGTCCAGGGAGTGGATCCCTCTCCTGTGGTTCTCCCTAAGGTTTCTACCGGGTTTTTTTTCCCTGTTATAAGGGTTTTTTCCTCGGTAGTTTTTCCTTACCCGGGCTGAGGGTCTAAGGACCGAGGATGTTACCAACCCTGTAAAGCCCTATGTGACAAACTTGTTTTGTAAATGTGGGCTATATAAATAAAAATGTATTGATTGATTGATTGAAATTGATGTCAAGTGAGTTGCTACGACGGAATGGCCTAATAAAGTGTCATGCTCAACTTGAGAAAGTTGTTACATGCATAACAGTGAATGGATAGGACCATGAGTGCCTTCTCCTTCACTTTGCACTACGTTTAGTCCAGATGCCATCACCGCTGCGCCATCATATCACAGTGCCGCAACTTTGTCCAGAGAACTTTAATACTCTTTAAGAAAATTTAAAAAAACAATGGCAAGGTCATTAGCTCGTCTGCCACTGGTTATATCCACAAATTTCACAGAACGCTCCTGGACACCACGGACGTCACATAACACAGGACCACAGGCGGAGCTGTGCCGTGTTGTGGTTTCATCAACCATCATAGCGACAAAAGGGGCACTTTTGATCTCCGCTTTTATCTTGTCTCACATCCCTTCAGCAATAGCATGAATTAGGTTATTTTGGATTTTTCCTGATGTCCCAGCAAACACCGTTAGTGGACAGGTGGTACTGCAAGTCTGGGTCGTATTCAGTAAGGAAAGAAATAAGGTCCATGTAATTACCTCTATTTAAGGACTGGGAGCTTTCATCCATGAAAGTTCTTGTTTACCCAAAAATATGACACAATCCACAATCTGAAAGTTCAGATTCAATCTGTCCCAAGATGCTTTTGTCAGACTCCTGGGAGAGTTTATCCAATCACAGGACAGATACGTGTTGGCTTTAAGGTAGGTATGCAGGAAGGTCCCAGGTCCCAATGTAGCATGTTAACTGGCGCTGAGCGCTGTGAACTGAACCGGCTGTGCTCATTCACTCACAGCAGGCACGGCCTTCGCTTTTGATTCTGAAGGCCATGGCAGATTTCAGGGACCTGACAACACTAGATGGCTAAAATATGATTGGAAAAAAGGTTTTTATCCAACTTTTAAAATTTAAAAACAATTTTTTCTCAATAATATTAAATAATAATTTATTAATAATTTTCCTAAAAGAAATTATGAATACATTTATTTTTCCGAGAATGTTTAGGCCAGCAGAGACCTTGCTGGTCCTTACAGCCCACCACTGGATAATTCCAATATCTTGTAAAGAAATGAAAAGAAACTTAATCAATGTAGTAAATGGAACGAACCTTTAACAAAGCATTATGTTACACCAGTAAGTCGTGCTTCAGTACCTTGTGGGTGGTGTATTAAGTCAGATTTTCTCATTTTCACATGTTCTTATTTGTCACGTGACAGGTAGCTTGTCCCAAGTCACTTTATTATGATGGTTATTCACAGTATACACCAGTGACCTGCTGTTAGGGGAAGCAAGTGAGGAACAGCTTTACCTGTCATCAGAGAAATATATAATTACAATGACATTAAATTATGACCAAGAATCCAAGACTCTAATCCGTCAAATGAGTCGAACTTCTGAACTCTATTATTCAACGTTATTAAGCAGCGATTTTTCAAAATAAAATTAGACAAAATATATTCGTATGCAGTAAAACAATTCTAGATGTTATCACAATTTCTGTGATTTACACGGGCAGATATTTGTTCATTTTTGTTATTTATTAATGAATAAGGATCACAAATGGCTTTGAAATAATGTACGCTGCTTTTATTTAGAATGTTTCGACCGATTTACCCGGAAATGAATACGTGTTTTTATGCTACATGGAAGTGTCATTAGTACTTCAATATTGAGCTGACAACTGCGTATTGGCCAAAAGGAAAATGAATGGGCATAGATTACAAAGTTCCAATGGTACAGTTTAAGCCACTGGTGTCACTGTAAGGGTTTTTTTGTTGAGTGCACATTGTCGGACAATATCTACGGAGCTCGGGTTATATACTTAACAGCTGGGTTGTTAGCCGTAAGGCTAACTGGCTTTTTTCTGTCTGCCTGGTCCTGTTTGTCTGGATCCTGGCTGATTATACGACATGTCCTGCAGCCTGTTAGAGTTTTGCCGGGTCCAGGAGCTCCGGACGGTCCGGGACTATCTGTTCCAGAGCCAGAGGACTGAGCGAGTGGAGGAGAAAGAAACAGGTACAGGAAGAGTCTCGATGGGTAACAGTCATGTCAACAGTCCGGTGTAGTTCCTCCAGCTCTTAGGTCGGAGGTTGTTGTTACAATTCTTCAAGAAAACCATGTCATGAATCAAAGAATACATCAGAATTCCATAAAAGCCTCTACAAGACAATTTTTACTGTAAATTGTCTGACTGGCACTTGGTTAAACGGTTATTGACACTTACTGTATATTTAATGCGAATCATTTACGTTTTATACATTCAGGCAAAGTGATGTCGATTTCATCGATTTCTGTTTGTACAACAATATTGTACAAACCCATAATTTCCCAAGTTAAATATCATTTGATACCAGTAAGGGGTTTAGTGATGTTAATTTATTTATAGGTACAAACGTATGAGATTATTTAAAAGAGCTCCGAAGCTGTCATCTAGTGACCTTCACGTTCATATACAGCCATTTTTCTCGATTAAAGCGTTTAGAGCTCATATTAACTGGTAAAAACCAGACGGCACCTAATCCAAAATATCTGACTTCCCTAGTTTTCACTTCTGAAATGAAGATCTTCACATGATCTGAAGATCTTCACATGATCTGAAGATCTTCACATGATCTGAAGATCTTCACAAGATCTTCATGTGACATGGAGATCTTCATGTCACAGACATGAAATGTTTATTTGGTTTCTTGGATCAGTGAAGAATTATAGGCCGAGAGCAGAACCTGTGATTCTTATAGGTGTCCACCTTCACGTCCACAGAAAACCAGCTTTCCTGGGATACATCTGAATGGGAGTCTGCATGGGACAGTGGTGACCACAAAGAGGAGGAGGAGCCTGCCTCTACACCATCGGTCTGGGTTTTTGGACACATTTTATACTTTTCTGCTTATTTTAGTGAAAGAGAGTCACAAGCAATTAGAGTAATGGAATAACAGAATATTTGAAACTTATTCAGTTTCAAAAACCAAAAACCATGTAGATACCTCACCTACCTTTGAAGGACTCACAGTGAGAAGGGAAAAAGAAAGGAGAAACAATAAAGTTCTTCTATTGCACCCTCTCCACCCCCACTCCCCTCCTCTCTCTAGTCTGTAGCCTTTCCTCCACAGTTCTATTGTAGTAAGGTTGGAGAATGGAAATATGAGACAGAAGAAATAGATAATATACCAACATGGGGAATTCATGAAAATGCTCCAGTAAACTAGTCAATCACAGAAAGGAATACAAGACTAGGAATAAAAGACTAGTTAGACAAGAGGACTCTGAGTACACATGATATAGGCCAATAGTGTGCTGTGTACCAATCTTGATGGCACGTTTGACTGGAGTTTATCATTTTGTGTGAACCCAGTCAGAGGAAGAGGCCAATGGGCCAATTGGACCCTGGCTGCAGGACTGCACTGTGTCACTGTCTCCCTGCTCTGACCTGCTGGTCGTTACACATGAGCACAGAGCTGTCTTCCTTTCCGGTGAGACCTGCACAGACACAGACATAAGGAGGAGGGTAGGTTTCAGAGCGAGATGTTTAAACTCTAGTCCTTCTTCCAGCCAAGTGGCGCACAGATGACAATGGTAGAGAAGAGATGACCTTGGCAGTTTCCTGGTCTGGAACCCTGAGTTCAGAGGAAGGGTAAGTATGGATTCACCTTACATATTAAGGACTGTGAATACGGTGAACAAAGAACCTTACAGCAGCATGTCTGTGTAGGTTTTCAGTCATTTCGATCATTTAAACCAAAAAATTATTATTTAATATTACTAAATATTAAATAATTTGATATTAATATTAATATTAATACCCGTCCTGTCTTATTAGTTATTTTGTTTCTCCAACAACCTCCTTCTACAGGCATGCAGCCTTTTTGAGTTTAAATACAAGAACTCCCCTGAAGGTAGATAGAACTGCCTCTTGGATAAGAGATAAAACGCCTTCAAGAAACCTACTATAAATATTTTAAAGGATTCACAATCCACGGTAACGACTACTAACTAGAGTAATAGAAAGATACATTTTGTTAGGTTTATAATAATAATAATAAATGTTGTTATTATTGTCGAGTGTTAAACAGAATAACTTTTTAAAAACAATTATTAATGTTATAAAATGGACTCCTTCAGCTTTAACTATAGGCAAATAAAAAAAAGACACAGTGGATGGTGACACGTCAGATGGCCCTGAGCAGCAGTTCACTGGCAAATGTTCAAGAAACGTACAAATACAATTAGACCTGACATAGCATGGCTTGAGAAACTTCACACGTTTAGTAAATCCAGTGTCTTGAACAGGAGAAATCGTCTCTTTTGCTCTTGACTGATCTTTACCGTATTTAACTTTGACTCTTTAAGGGACAGCTACACTGTTGTCGCTTCAGTGAATTCATTCTGTGTTGTTTTGCTTTACTTCACTATATGGAAATGCCACCTGATAAAGTGTAAAAATTATGCCACCCACCCTTGCATGACAATCTCCATGCAGTCATTCTGAATTACAGTTTTCTCCAGCATTGTTGTTGTGCCTTCGGGTGCGGTTTGATGATATAATTTATCACGCACCAGTAAAAGTGGCAGAACACCATGAGGGTGTCCAGCCTTTTGCATAGACCCCAGCTTTGTATATTGGATTTTGAATATCTGTGGAATTATACTGATTTGCTCCGATATTAATTTTGATATCTGACTGATAGTATCTGTGGACCAATATTATCACCATCCCTAACATAAACACATACAAAAATACATATACGGTATATATGTTTTTCTGAGAGGCCTGGTTTAATATAGTCCCCAGCAGGGCACTGATGCGAGTTAAGTCAGGAAGATGTGAAGTTATACCAAGTATTAATACCAAGGTCATGATAGTTGTTTGAATTGTTGAATAAAAAGATGAATCCTTAACAAAAAGATAAAAATCACAGGTTTTTGTTATAAAGTAACTTTTCAATGTTCTCATCTCCTCTTCCTCACAGAGAGTGCATCAGCAGCTGTGTCTGTATTCCTCTGGCTAGCCAAAAGAGGTAGGTAATACACATTCATTATACTGTTGTAAGGGTATCCTTATATATTCATGTCAATATTTTAGGAATGTCTGATTTGATAAAGTCCAAACAATTTGTGATACCAATATCACTCGTTACAAACCACTGTACGAGTATGAGATCAATTATATGAGTTGCAATGCTGCCAATCTAGTGACCTACAATTTTATATACAGCCATTTGGTCTGAAAATATTTATGGTCACATATCATTTGGAATCTCAGGTGTTGCATTATTATGTTTGAATTTTTGTTAGAAAAAAAAATGTTTCTTACTAATTAAGTTTGTATTAGCCAATAATATTGGTTGGCAAATATTATGTGAGAGATATTACTGAGATACTGAGTTTGTGTGAATTGGTAGGAGTTCTACAGGGCGACCTGACTGGACATGTGTGGTTGTTGGTTTCACCTCAGGCTACGTCCGCTTCTACACTGAGGTATATCATCAACCATCACCTTAATTCTGTTATCATAGTTTTCTGCTTGGCTTTAATTAAGACGTTCTAATTCACAATGTCTCTGCGACTTCAGAATGGAGTTCTGTTGCTAGCACAGCTGCTGCATGAAGACCCAGTACTGAGACTCAAGTGTCGCACCTACGAGGTTCCTCGTCACCCTGGAGTCTCAGAGCAGGTACTACTTTGTCTGTTACTGTAGTGGTACTAATTTTGTTTTTGTATTTTTGTTTCTTTTGTATTGTAATTTATTTAAGTTTTTCCCATAAGGTTTGGTGGAAAAAACAACACAAAAAATTAAAGGCAGTACATCAACCAAAGCAAACCAACCAAAACCCCTAAATGTCCCACAATAAAAAGAGCAGTGAAATATTGCAAAAGTACCATTGGGTTGCAGAAGTGTGTTATATATGTGGGGCGGATAGTTTGAGAATAGTAAATGAATTAGATAGATTTAAGCAGCTTGAGCTGTTTGACAAGGAGATTTGACTCGGAGAACTGCGATCCAGATAATGATGCTTCTGTTAATGACTTTGCTTTATTAGACTCCATGAAAAACTCACCTCCTGCAATCCCGTCCACTCAAAGTTTCGACTGACCAGAAATCTAAAATGTTTTGGCAATAATAATCCCTGTCCAGGACCAATAATAATGGTCCTGGACAGGGAGTCCAGGTACGCCTTCTCCTCTTTTACGTTTTTACGGATGCGCCTTGGTTATGCGCTATGGCTTGTTACTCTTCATAAAGAGTATGATCATAATAGTAAGCCCTGGATATTGCCAAGATTCCTTTATCAAACCAAGGAGGCTGTACATTTGCATATAATGATCAGAATCACATCTTCAGCATACAGGTCAGTGGACAGACAGACATAGGCATCATAGACTGTGCTTGGGAGTTCATTGTTCTCAAAAGAACACTTTGTAAAAGAGGCGCAACGTTGTTAGTGTAAGCTTTATAAAATGAATGCCCAAAGTCATTAGGGCTTCACCCTTGTGTGAAACATCTACAACGTCAAGGAATGGCATTTCCAGTGCATTGCGAAAATTATCTATCTCTCTATCAGAGGCTGTGGACTTTGGAGTATAAAAGTTATTATAAAAAAATCTTTAGTATAGGATTGTTATCACCATAGATAGAGTATACAGTGCGTTCCAAATTATTATGCAAAAAGTCTTCAACAGTGGTACGGTAAGATTTTTTGTTTGTCAGTTTAAACTCATGAATGGTAATGTGTATCATGGCTCTGTATATTACTGAAACCAATTGAAGACACCTGTGCTTATTAGTTTGGCAGGTGAGTCCAATTAAAGGGAAGAATACTTAAGAAGGTTGTTCCACGTTATTAAGCAGGCTAAAATTTTCAACCAATATGGGCAAGAAGAAGGCCCTTTCGGCTGCTAAAAAGCAAGCCATCGTTTTGACCTCCACTATCCACTGTACAGAAGCAGAAAGGCTCCAGTGGGCCAGGCAATACCTGAAGACCTCAAAACTGTACTGTACATCGATGAATGTCGTGCAACCCTCGATGTTCCAGATGGATGCAGTAGTGGATGGTTGGTTGACGGCCACCCCATGCAAACAAGGCTACTGCGCCAACAAGGGGGCAAGATACTTGTCGGCCCTTTCAGAATTCCCTGACGTTGTGAAGATGACATCCACATATGTGGAGTTCCTCAAAGAACACTTCCTGTCATGGTTCAAAAGGAAGAGTCAAGCTTTTCAGTACAAGATAATTTTCATGAATGACAATGCACCATGCCATGCTGCAAAGAATACATTTGCATCTCTGGCTGCAATGGGCATCAAAGGAGACAAACTTATGGTGTGGCGCCCATCCTCCCCTGACCTCAACCCTATTTAGAACCTTTGGAGCATCATCAAGAGAAGTGTTTATGAATTCGGAGGCGGTTCACATCTTAACAACAGCTCTGGGAGGCTATTCTGTCCTCATGCAAGGCAGATACTATCCAATAACTTACAAATTCAATGGATGGAAGACTTGATAAGGTCCTTTTCAACAAGGTGACGTATGTGACTTTACCTGTGATAATGTTTTGATTTAAATAGGGCTTAATTTCAGTTACGTTTCAGTCAGACATGACTTGCTAATGTTGAGAATTTTACACATAACCATTTTTGGTTCTTAATGACAATAAAATGTGTGGAAACTCAACACATGCATTTTTGTGTTTTTTATTTTTTCAAAATGTACCATTAACATTGGGAGGTTCATTCAAAAACATTTGAATTGTATTCTAATGGTTGGTGAATGGAAAATCATGATCACTGCCATTCATAAAGATAATTTTGGAAAATCTGATTTGCATAATAATTTGGAATGCAGTGTACTTTGTGTAATGCTCCGTCTACTGGCACTCCTTTTAACTGTCTAGCTAACAGTCTGTATGCTTTCTTAACAAGCTCAAAGTGTGTTTTGGCATGGATATGAAATTATTGCTTACCCAGAATCTGACTGTATTCTTATTTTATTTTCAAGAAGCATTGTCTTCAGATTTAGGTTACTATACGTTTTTTGTGACACTAGTTATTCAGCCTGAAATTCTGAAAGACGATATTGTCAACAAATTTTACAGGGGGAGAGTTACAGCTAGTATACCTTAGTTGCCAGCAGCACTGGGAAACGTGCTTTTCTTTTTGTCCCTGCTTGGCTTATTGATGTACAGTTAAGTTTGATAGACAGAAACAGTACTTTATTAGCTGCCCTTGGAGAGTGAAGAGTGAGAAGAAGATAGGATGAATGTCTTACTGCATTACTGCGCACAAACTCCCCACCCCATATCCTCCTCCGTTTATCCATTACCGGGGCCATCACGGGGCAGCAGTCTCCACAACCACTGACCAAATCCCATTGCACTACCATACCAGTTCCTAATAAATCTTCCAGTTGGTGAGGCCTTTGGAAAGAAACCAATCTTGCTAACTGGTATTCAATCTTGACTAGGTGAACCTTGGAGTTTCACACCAATGACAGAGACACTGACTCTGGGACAGAGATCCACACTTTTTAAAAAGATCTAGTCAGGCAATCAAATGTACTGAAAAATTATGACTAGGGGATTAACTAATATGATTTAAAATTTTCTTAGCAATGCCCCATATTAACTTTTCCACCTATATCTGATCTGTATCCAAATTTTACTTTGGACTTTACTTAAATCGTCTAAAAATACTCGATGCTAGTATTTGTTTCCAAAACTGAAGTAAACATCTGACGACTCATCGAACAATTCCTGGAGGGTTTGACTTTTCAGATACTGATACTAGACTGTAGTGTGTACTGTTACTGTCTGACCAATGATTTTTCCAAGTAACTTAGTTTCCACCTTATGTAGATGAACCACTTATTTATTTTTATTTCAACCAACGAGAATTGTTGTGTATTTGTAAGTATTTTTTAAACCGATGTACAGTCCATTGTTGCATTCATGTTTAGCTGAGTTAGAATAGTCAATTATGATGTTGATGTTGATACTCTTTCAAATATTACAGGGACATAATAAATCATATTCTGTTCTTTCTCAACTACCAACATTTAGGAATGTTGATTTATCATGATTCATTTTTATTTAGAATTAACCCTTAATAATTTTACAGTGAGAAATCTGATCAAATATTTGACCTGTGTTGATGTTCTGACCTCAGCATGAGGAGCTGACCATCCTCTATCCCGCTGCTCTGGTCACCATCGATGGCTTCAGCCTCTTCCAGTCTCTTAGAGCCTGCAGGAACCAGGTTGCAAGAGGTAAGGGTTTTTTAAATGATATCATGCAATACAAATCACTGTATGATTACAAGGTTAATTAAATGTGTTGAAATGTTGCCATGAAGTGAATTTGCTACATGATTAAAGCTTTTTTCCAAAAATCATTTTGTAGGGCACACATCATTTTGTGAAACCAAGGCATTGTGTTATTGAGTTTCATTATCGTAGAAAAAACTGACAATTTTTACAGAAATTTGCATATTATTGGGTGGAAAATATTGGTCAGCTGATATTGTTAGGCATTCCTAGTTTTTTCTAACTTTTTTTATGTTACACCAGATGGAGCCTTGACATGATCATTACAATGCCTCATAGCTGTTTGTGTTTCTGCTGATTTAGCTGCTGCAATAGGAAGTGATGTTATACAGCCCCCACCTCTGACCTACAAGAAGTGGGGTCTTCAGGACATGGACACTATTGTGGACCACAGCAGTGTTGGTGAGAAGATATTTCCTCAGTAATTTGTCATTTTACCACCACTTTTGTTTGGAAGGCACTACATTAATAAGAACTTTTGGTAGTTCAAAATTATATTTCATCTGATATTTAGATTTTGCTGTACTGTATATGAAAATATTTTTACAAACACTTCATTTCTGATTCCGATATCAACAATACAGCTGTATAATGGGTTAAAGAAATGTTTCTCAGTTTTTCTTCCACCATCCACCAACCCCCAGTACAAAGTATTTTCATTCATCTGTCTCTGTTACTAAAATATATTAAGTGAGCTTTACTACTGCCAACAAGTGGGTTTCACTTTTATGTACAGCATTTGACCAAACCCCGGAATGTGATATTGAGTTTTAATTATTAGAAGAAAAAAACAATAACAATTCTTATAGATTATGCTCTTTTTACTCTAACAGATATTACATAATAATGGTAACACTGACTGACTAACATCAGTGGACATTCCAAGTAAACGTGTTTGAGAACATGCAGATTCATTGATGTGGCGTTCCAGTGTAGCACTAGGGTTATGTGTAGAAGAAGGGACCACCACAGACAGAGTGTGACTCAGCATCTTTTGTGCTCTCCCCTTTCTTTGTCAGGAATCATGACACTGTGTGTCTTTGACCAGATGAAGAATGCCTCTGTCCTGGGGGGGTTTCATGCTTCAGTCAAAGGCAGCCCCCCAGCCATGAGCCAGTACATCACTGTGGGAGGAGGACCCTACACAGGCTTTTACTACGCTATTGAGGTCTGTGTCTGTGTCTGTGTCTGTGACTATGATGTTGACTATATATGGACTGACTCCATATTTATGATTCTCCTGTCCTTCTCCTTTCAGGGGAGTTCACAGCCTCTTCTTTCCCATGTGGCTCTGGCTGTGGCCAGTAAACTGACCTCTGCTCTCTTCAGTGCTGCCAGGTAGGTTTGTGACAATGTCTGTCTGACAATGTCTGTCTGTTATTACAACTGTGATAATGTCCATCTCTGGTAGTGTATGCCTTATATGGGTGTAATTATTCCAGGTTTTTAGTTTAATGAAATAAATAAAACTATATTAATCCCTAGGGAGTATGCTTCGGGAAATTATGCCTCTGCATTCAACCCATTTCTGTAGTGAGCAGGGGGCATTGCGAACCCAAGTTCACTTCCTTAACCGTTAGGGCATCAACTGCCCCAAGAGTAGCTGTTTCTAGAAAAACCTGTCCCTCTTCTAATTGCCCTTCTCCCTAAATTCCACCTAGCGGATGGCTAGGATGGAACAAGAACAAATCAGAAGAAGACTCCCTTCAGAAGCAGAAGCCAAAGGTGGAGGCTGCCACTCCTTTGGGGATCAGGTACTGTACACTGTACATGACACATTATGAACCCAACCTCTGACCTCTGACCCTGACTTGTGTGGTCTAGGTTTGGTATTCCAGACTCTCGTCGTCACGGAGAGTCCATTTGTCTGTCTCCGTGCAACACTCTGGCTGGCGTCACAGATGACTTTGGACGCGTCACTCTGCTGGACCTGTCCAGAGGCATTGCTGTCCGCATGTGGAAAGGTGAGTGTCTCAATTAAATAAAAGCTAATTTTTTACTTTTTAACACTGCTCAGAAAGAAACACTTTTTTATTGGCATGAATTGAATAAATCCTGTCTGATAATTTTCTGGTTGGTTAAGCAGCTGAGGGCCTCGTTAATTTTCAGCTGTATTGGTGTGGTGGTTATTCTCGGAGAGCTGGACAGGGCTGTAGAAAGTCCTCAACTCCGATACCTGCTCCTTTGTGCAAGGCGGAACAGGCTGAGCACTCCAGAGGGCTGCTGATGTGAATGTCTCTACCCAAACAATCAGTAACTGACTTCATGAAGGTGGCCTGAGGGCCCGACGTCCTGTAGTGGGCCCTGTGCTCACTGCCCAGCACCGTGGAGCTGCTCCAGAACACCAGAATTGGAAAGTCCACCACTGGCGCCCTGTACTTTTCACAGACAAGAGCAGGTTCACCCTGAGAACCTGTGATAGTCGTGAAAGTGTCTGGAGAAGACAAGGAGAACGTCATGCTGCCTGCAACGTTGTTCAATATGACATGTTTGGTGGTGGGTCAGTGATGATCTGGGGAGGCATATCCATGGAGGGACGCACAGACCTCTACTGCATGTTCAACTCCTCCTGCGGCAAGCCGCACGGTGCAGCAGTAGTGGCAATTTTGTACAGGAACCATCTTCAGCATGGCCATCCCTGCTAGTGAGGCCCCGTCTGTCAAGGGAGTTGTTGCCTGATTGGACAGTTCGATTTCACAGTGTGTGAAGTGTGGTTGAGTTGGAGTTACATTGTGTTGTTTAAGTGCTCCCTTTATTTTTTTGAGCAGGGTATATTAAAAAGATTACATATATATTAGTGACGCATCAAAATAAAATCATTTTCTTGCGCCACTCTTCTTCAGGCTTTTTCCACTTATTTGCATCTTTTTTTGTTGTAAGTTTTTACTATTGGAATACCGAAAATTTACTTTTGGGCAATTTTTTTTACAAATATCTGGTGCATCTCTAGTATTTATTTTCATATAGTTATACTTTCACCATCATCCTTATCATCTTTGTCTTCTGACTCAGGCTATAGGGACGCTCAGCTGGGGTGGCTGCAGATCTCAGAGGAGCGAGGGGATCGAGAGTTTTCTCCCTCTGCCTCCCTCCCTAGACGGCACGCCCTGTTCATGGTTATATATGCCCCCCGCAGGGGCATTCTCGAGGTGTGGGCCATGCAGCAGGGGCCACGGGTGGGAGCATTCACTGTTGGCAAACACTGCAGGTACATGCTGTGTCCGCTGACCTTTGTTACTTTCAGAGCTTCAGCATTAATTGATGTCTGTGTACGTGTGTGTGTGTGTGTGTCAGGCTGCTGTATGCTGGTTACCGTCTGATGGGGGTCAACAGTGTGACCAGTCAGGGCTGGCAGCTCCATACTCAACAGGTTTGTCTTCTGGATCCCGGCTCAGGAGCACTGAGGACCATAAACATCCCCTTCCACCTGGCCCTCAGGTTGGCCCCCATGCACTACATTTTCACACCAAATTTACTCCCCTGTGTATAAGAGGTACCACAAATGTTCGGTTGATGGAGTGGAAGAATGATCTCTTTTCTGGATCTGTTTTGTAGCAAATATCAAAAGGTTTTCTCCAGGCCTCTTGTCCCAAATTCAAGTTATAATTGTTAATTCCTTCAAAAAAATATTTCTTTGGGTGCCTCCAACACCATATCAAAGGAAAGAGGAAGGTCAGGGCCTAGGCCGCTAAGCTAGTAGAACTAGTAGAACCACTTTCAGAGTCCAGTTTTTAAAAAGGTACCTTATCATCTAACAGGTTCTGGCATGAAAAAAATGGTCATGTGTACTCAGATCTGTGAATGAATTAAACCTAGACATTAATCTTTATTTAACTGATTTGAAGATGCTTAGACTTCAAACATTACCACCCTTTTACCAAGGCTCTTTTCACATGTATAAAGGAGAGAGCAGTGTTATTTATACTGGCTGTTAAAGGAACTTTTGATCTGTGGAGTCAGTCTGATATCTGCTGCAAAATCCTGGGCATCCAAGACATTTACTTTGTAACATGATCTGTACAAACGTCCCAGAAAGCCTTGGACCTTGGAAAATGAACCGTCAGAAACAGAAGTTTTTCATCCTTAAACACAACAGGGGTGAACCATACTTGACCCTTTAGACCCATTCACTTAATCCACCTGAGACATGATTTTGCTGAACACAACCTGTAAGCTGGTACAGAACTACACTTAAACATTGGCAATGTAAAGGCTGTATACACGTGTCATGTGAAGACCGAACACAGAACATCTGCATGAAAGGGCAGAGTTTTTCTTTGGGTCAGTGCCACTTTTACCACCCCAATTTTTTATTGGTGGTTTTGCCTCTTAAAATATGGGATGACAAAATGTAACCTAAGGATGATTGTTCTACCAACAGTGGATTACAACTATCAATATTTAATTTGATTTGCTTCTAAAAATAAAAAAAAATCTATCCATGTTCCAGTGATAAAAAGAGTGAGCGAGCCAAAGACCTGCACCTGTTAAAGAAGCTCTCAGTGCTGCTCAGGTCCAGAGACGTGGATCCTGGTGAGATCCCTGGACCCACTCCACAGAGTCTCTGAGGTTGACCCCTGACCTGGACTCAGTTTTTGTTCTTTTTTGCGCAGATGTTCTGGGGACGGAGGTGAAGAATTCTCTCCGGGAGATTAAACACCCTGCAATGAAGAAACAGGTGAGAGAACTATACTGGTTGGTGCTCAACCCGCGTTCCCATGGAAACTGAACGGTATGTGTCCTGTTCCAGGCACTAGAGTCACTGCTGTCAAGTCAGAGTGCTCCAGTCTCTGTTCTCAGCGATGTCACCCGCTCCCTGTACAACACACTGCAGCAGCAGGGTGGGTGGTTTTGATGGAGGGGGTAGAGTTGGGGGGTGTGTGTTTTAATAGGTCTGATTGTTTCTTTGCCTGTTTTTTGACCCTCTCAGACCCAGACCAGGTGGACCCAGACCTGCTCCAGCTCTGTTGCTCACAGACCAAGCTGCTACAGCTCTACACTGACCTCCATCAGCTTCATTCAAGCACAGACCCAGGGGATCACTCTCACTCTGTAAGTATCAGTGTTGGGCAAGTTACTTTTAAAAAGTAACTAGTTACATTACCAGTTACTAAATAATAAAAGTAACTATTTACTTTACTTTAAAAACACATTAAACAGCAGTTATAGGGTTAATGCCTCCAAGTGTGGGGAGGCTTGGTTAGAGCTGTGTGGATGTGAGAGAGTGAAGCTGCAGGGAGCAGCGCTGCAATTAGAGTCTGGAAATAAGTTATACGTTTGCTGTACATTACAGTACAATAAAAACAAAATCATCCCTTTTCAACGTAATGATTTACATAGTGCACGAGCTTCACATAGTTTCACACCATGACCACACACAATGACAGGCAGCAGACACCGTTGCCCTAGGGTCCTCTCCCAGGCGGAGAGAAGCAGTGTAGATGGTCGCTAAATAGTAGCTAGTAACGAGCCCTTTCACACAAAAGTAACGACAATGGCGTTACCAATTTGGAAATGCAACGTGTTACGTTATTAGTTACCGAGAAAAGTAGTTGCGTTACGTAATGGCGTTATAAGTAACACATTAGTCCCAACACTGATAAGTATGCACAAAAACAAGGGTACTTCCCTCCATACTTTAGTGAAAATGACGTTAGTTTGTCAGAATTCTTTGTTTTAACACATTCATGCATCTGTACAAAGTACACTAGGGCCTCAACCTATGAGCTATCTGATCAACGGTTATTCAACCCTGCAAGTAAGCACCCCTTCCACCAATTTAAACGAGCTACAGGGATGTTTTTCTTCATATTTTGAAGTTATTCTAGAAATTAATACTGGTTTTCTGTTTTCCACTCAGCAGGACTCAGTAGAAGACATAAAGGAAGAACTGTCCCGTGTGGCTCCCATTCTACATCGATACAGCCAGCTCACCTCCAGACCCAGTGTCTCCTTTGCCCAGGACTCCCCTGACTCCCCAGTGAGCGCTCAGGCCTTCCTGTCTCAGATGGAAGTTACTGAGAACGAAGAAGTGAAGGTGAAGCGTGGATCTGACGGGGACTCGAACCATCTGGGTAGGGTGTCTGGAACTTAACATCTAGTTTTCTGAAACTTGTTCTCACTGACCAAGGACTGCTTCGTTGTGTCTCCGCAGGGAACTTCTTCTTCTGGGCTAGTCTGTGTGGAAAAAGTCCGCTCCACAAAGTGTGTAAAACACTGCAGGAGGCTGGCATCGCTCCACAGCAGCTACTGGTGAGACCTCCGTATACAGAACCACCCCATATAAACCACCTTGTAGAGAAGCATTTAATATAGTATATTTTTCCGTGCTCAGTGGACTGGTCAATCAGGGAGAAAGTCAACTTAGCCACCTAAACATCACATCTGTAGCTTAGCAATCACCACTCCAAATGAACCAAAACAAAAGACTGGTGTTAGATTGACCAAGAAGTGAAGTTTGTGAATATTTCAAAAACAATAAAAATTAGTGATGGCTGATAATATCACTCAGCCAATATGCCAATGTTAGAGAAATAATGCAATATTGGTTTTGTTTCTTTCTCTTAAAATTAAAATCAGATAAAAATACCTGGGTTTCACCAAATTGACTGGAATTGTGTGGTCTGAGGTGTTTACCTCAATCTTTGGGTCAAGCAGCTGCAGAAATTTTGAGACTGACCGATCTAGTTGTAGGAGCTCAGGTCAAACATTCTGCATCAGTCAGACATTTTTTTCTGTTGTTTTATACGTGATTGTTGTATTTGTGGTTGGTTCCGTCAGACTCTGCTCCTGAGTGTGTGGTTGCAGAGGGAGAAGGAGGTTCTACAGCAGCCAGAGGAAACTGTAAAGAACCTGCACTCACTGCTGAACACCTTGAGCACCATGAAAGGTTCATTTTTTTTTGTTGTCTGTGAATATTCTCCTTTCTCTAGGTCTATTGTCCAGGTCTGTAGTCCAGAGATTTTTACCTCTCAACCCTATTAGCCCGAGGTATTGCTCTCTGT
This sequence comes from Paraplagusia blochii, assembly GCA_016785265.1. Taxonomy (NCBI): domain Eukaryota; kingdom Metazoa; phylum Chordata; class Actinopteri; order Pleuronectiformes; family Cynoglossidae; genus Paraplagusia; species Paraplagusia blochii. Next base: position 156,074 of record JAFBJS010000740.1, read on the forward strand.
AGGTTTATTGATGGACTCATCTGGTCTTACGTAACTTTCTCGGAATGAAATGAAATGAAATAAAATTGAATCTTCAACTTCCCCAGACGCAGTGGACCAATCGTGGGATCCGCAAACCGTCTCCCCCTGGTGGCACCAGGTCCGCACTACATGCATCCAGTCGCACAATTCAGCAGCTGCTCTGCTGGCAGCACTTGTTGCTCACAGTGCAGCTAAGAGCAACATCAAGAGCCGCAGCAACAGCAAGGTGAGGCCGAGACAGTTAATTGGAAAGAAGGAATTTTCTTTTTTGAACTTGATTTCAGTCTTTGTGAACTCATTCATCTTGTTGTTTGTAAAATAGTTACACTCAGAATGGGAGGCGGTGTCCCTGGAGCTTGAGCAGTGGGCGGTATGTGTCTGTCAGCTGGAGGACGTGCTGGTGTTGCAAACACTGTTGTTGATGCCTAATCCTGTAGGGGCAGCAGCAGGAGCTGCAGTGCAGTGTTCAGTGAAAACACTGCTGGAGGGAGGAACTGGTAAGAATTAGAGATATAACCATGAATCATGAATTTGTCAGGAATCAAACTGATGGACCTGAAACTGGAAAGGTTTCTACTCTTTTTCTGTGGTTTGACATGTTGACAATTGCCCAGGTCAATATGACCAGACCAGTTAAAGTGTGACTTAGGGATGTCCTATACTGACTTTTGACGATTGTTGCCATTCAACCGCTTAATATCTCATATAGTTAATAATATAATTTGAAAACTTATTTATACTCATTTAGGGTGGAATCTGGGCCTGTTTCTATGAACACAAATTGGATATCCTGGCAGGAATGGTAGAAACAGGCACACAAAGCTCTTCCTAATCAACAGCTATCTGTCTCTCTCTGTTTTAAGTTTTCAATTTAGTTTTTTTTTTTTTTTAAGCTCAGATCACATAGATATGTGGTTGGATGCTTTTACCAACACTCCAATATAAACAATTGTAAATATATTACCACGTCCACACACATACATTGCTTTCTTAAAATTTGTTGATTTATCTTATTTGTCTTTGAGGCTTTCTGATTATTTACTGCAGCAGACTTCCTGAGGAGAACAGAGAAGCTTAATTAGGTAAATCAAGGGTGTTATGTGGCCAACAGTAATCCCAAAATTACAATACAACAGCTCACTGTTTACAAACAAGGAGTCCATGAGTTGGTTTTTCTTTTGTTGACCACTCATACGAGGGCCGTCATCTGGGTCAGAATTGTGTCCAGGGCTGTTCAGCATTTGCCCTTCTCAAAAACTTCTCCATCACTCACTTGCTCATCATGCTATCACAGTCACTGTTGTGTATGGCGCGATCCTGTAGCAATAGCACTATTGTTTTCACAGGCATTTATATGCTGCCCCCCACTGTAATAGAAGATTATTACATATCTGCTTCACTTTATTACGGTGCAGACACCCAACAATGGTTAAATATTGTAATATTAAATATTACAATAGTAATATTAATTATAATATTAATATTAATTATAATATTAATAATGGGTATTACATTGTTAGGTTTTCATTATCAGAGGAAGAACAGGAAGTGATTTTATAATATCTGGCAGATATATGAAACAGTGTAAAAATGTTCAATACTTTTTATCAAAACATAAAAATTGTCTGTGTCACTGTCGTGAAGGTGGCATCGCTGACAGCGTTTCCAAGTGGGTGTATCGACAGAACCTGGCTCCTCGGCGACTGAAGGAAATTCTCCAGAAGACAGGAAAACCTGACCACGAACTGGAGCAGAGCCAGCTGGAGTCAGACAAGACTGCAGGTCAGAAATTCACTGCAGTAACTTGGATTATCATTATTTTGGTCAACACTGACCTCTGTTTGTGCAGAGCTGCTGCTGGCCGTGTGTCAGCGGTTCCCACATTCCCTGTCACCTGACCTGCTCCACGCCCACTGCTGCTGGGAATACGTGGTTCAGTGGAACAAAGACCCAGAGGTGCTGACTGAGAAGAAAAGTAGCTGGATGTTTGACCTGTTCTCTGATGTAAACCTGATTGTAACTGTTGTCTCTGCAGGAGAGTCAGAGTCTGAGCTCCGCCCTTGACCATCTGAAGCTCATCTGTAGTCCACACATTCAGCTAGGTTAGTCTCTCACTCTCTCTTTTCCCAAAACCTGTTTTTCTTTTCACTCTTTCCCCCATTAACAGTTGAAACATGGATATCAGTCCATTAACACATGACCGGAGACACCATCGGGTCTTGTTGCCTACCTTGGATTAATAGTTGGCAGAGTGCGCCTCACCTCGTGTTTCTTTACAGGAAAGGTGGAGCTGTGGGTTTTAGCTGTGCTTATTTTGTTCAGTATAGGACCCTAAGACATTCCCCTACTATATAGGAAAATGCAGGAAAGGAACGGGATTGTAGGTTTTTATGTGACAAAGTTATTGCTTATGGAAATTCCAAAACCGTCAAAATCATGGCACCGCATGTTCTAGTGTTAACAAAAAACCTTTTGGTCAAATTTCTGTCAGTCAATTACCGCCAATTACATTCAAGAAGAACATTAGCATACTGTCTTTCCACCAGGGTGCCAGTGTCTCAAGTTTGAGACTAATATTGGTAAGACATTAGTCAATATTAGTTATTTGAGGGAAGGGTTGGTATGGAGATGGTAATAGGGCAATATCAATCAATCAATCAATCAAATTTGATTTATATAGCCAACATTTACAAATCAGATTTGTCACATAGGGCTTTACAGGGTTGGTAACATCTTCTGTCCTTAGACCCTCAGCCAGGGTAAGAAAAAACTACAGAGGGAAAAAAACCCTTTTAACTATATGACTTTTAACAATATGACTGATAAAGAACTAATTTAACCATTGAATTGACTGTATGGCCATTTGTCATATTAATAAGGCACTCTCGAAATATTAGTCAAGCTACAATCATCACTGCGTTCCAAATTACTATGCAAAAAGTATTCAACAGTGGTACCATAAGATTTTTTTTTTGTCAGTTTAAACTCATGAATGGTAATGTGTATCATGGCTTTTTATATCACTAAAACAAATTGAAGACACCTGTGCTAATTAGTTGGGCAGGTGAGTCCAATTAAAGGGGACACAAAACTATAGAAGGTTGTTCCACATTATTAAGCAGGCTACCATTTTCAACCAAGATGGGCAAGAAGAAGGACCTTTCAAAAGCAAAAAGTAGTTGAATGTTCGGGTCAAGGAATGACGGCAATCTAAATTGAAGAAACTTCATTGCAATCATTGCACTACAGAGAAGTATGTAGCTGATTCTGAGCACACACCTGCAGTCTTGTGTGCGTGCTGATAAAGGAAAATCCAGGACTCTTTCTAACAGGAAAATACATCTGATCAAAAAAGCAGCTGTAAAAATTGCCCATCACAGCAGCAGACAAGTTTTTGAAGCTGCTGGTGCCTCCAACGTGCCCCGCACAGCAAGATGCAGGATCCTCAGTGCAGTGGTGTGTAAACCATCGTTTCGACCTCCACTATCCACTGTACACAAGCAGCAAAGGCTCCAGTGGGCCCGGCAATACCTGAAGACTGACTTAAAAACTGTTCTGTTTACCGATGAAAGTCGTGCAACCCTTGATGTTGATGATAATGTCTGTATTTTGTGTCAAACAGCCTGGGATCCTCAAAAACACATTTGCCTTATAATAAAGTCCTGACAGATCCAATGACTTAACCATAGCTGTAATGGCTGGTTAGCTGGTAACTTGTGAATGGAAATCTGTTGATCAGGCTAACAAAATACCTTTTTACATTTTTGGGGTTAGCAGAGGCGTTTGCCCAGTGACTCAGGGAGGATGATCAACACTGCCAAAGTTGTGGTTTCTCTGCAGATTGTACATAGAACTCCCATTACCTTTGGTGCAATGGTCTATTGGTTTTTTTAATCAATGATCTTTCATCATATGACGTCACTCTGGGAAGATTGTGTCATTGACATCTAACTTTTTACCTGACAGGAATCTCCACCATGATGTGGAGTACCTTCATCCTGAAACGATTCTCTACAGCGGCGTTCCTCATGGAAAAGGTAAGTTCAAGTTCAATCCTTTGATCTGTGTCCTGGATCAATACTCTTTGACTTTAAACATTTGGTTTCTGCAGGTGGGCAAAGCACCCAAGGATCGCTTGTGTCGACGGGTACGTCTTCCACTTTCTGAGGTCACAGAAACTCAAAGTGTTATTGATAGTCACTGTTCCATGTATTTTAGTACTCGTCATATCCATGTGAATCTCACAGACACAGAAGTGTTTTTTTTCAGTCAGTTGTAACAGTTTGTGCCAGTGGTAACTGATATCTGGGTGTATTTGGCAGGACGTAGGGATGGGAGACAAGGCGGTGACCGGGTTCCTGGCCTGCTGTGTCCAGCTGCTGCAGGTCTTGATGGAGGTGACTGGACTGTTGGTGAACAATCTCTGCCCTTTGTCTTTTATCTTTCACTATGTGAGTAGAAGAGAGGGGATGCGAAACGGCATGGATCCTCAGTGCAGTGTGGCCCACGGTGCTTGTGACTCTGTGTCATCCTGGTCCTGGTCAAGTCCAAATGTTCTGTTGTTGTTTAAACTTTAACTGTGGAGCTGTTGCTATGCAAAGTGTCAACACTAACAACAACATCAACTGTAATCTATTACTACAGTTGAACATTTTATCATTTAAGGTTGTGGAGTTATTATATAGATATATATTTACATGCTAACTGCTACACTAACAAAATGTTATGATTGTACAAAGCTAGCTGGATCCACACATAGGTTCCTGAGATGGTTACCTCAGTTTTGGGGGCAAATGGCTGCTTGTGTGGCTATCAGTTGATATCAGGGTGGGAAATTGAAAAGTGTTTGGGTAATATCACAAAATCCAATATTGGGAAACACTTTTGTGGTGCATTCCTCATATTTATTTTTAAAGCTACTGGTCAGCAGCTCACTGACCACAACATTCCTTTGTCTCCTCTCCTACAGTCCGACTCGGCCGTGGAGGAGGTTTCTCCTCCAGAGCTGTCTGTAGAGGAGGCGTGGTCTGGAGCCGAGGGCCCCGCCTCCATAGCTGAACTGGCCCTTGAGCAGAAGGGAGTCCACTTCCCTTTGGTGCAGCACCACTGCCTGTTAGCGTCCCTTTTACATGCTGTCATGACCTTTGGTCTGAAGGTCAAACCACTCAGTCTGTTTGACAGTAAGGTGAGAAACTGATGTCTTGTGTCCATCCATCTTGCTCTTGATCACATTTCAAGAGACTTTTAGTGGGTCCAGGTTTGGAGATTAGATCTTCCGTCATTGTCATTCCAGCTGTAGTTGTTTATTATATGTTTTTAAATGTTATTGTTAATTGCTCCATTCTTCCACATCCATCCATGTGACTGCAAAGACGTGTGTGTGGTAATTTATTTAACAATATTAGCTGTTTTCCATCAGAGTTGTCAGTTCCATGATCATTTCTGTTGAGTATGCATGAAAGTGGAGGAAAAGATTCTACAATTTTTCTTTGGACAGTGGTGGCCTAGTTGTTAAGGAACTAAACTTTGGTCCAGAGGGTTTCTATCCACCAGCTGCCAAGTAGCCACAGAGTTGCATTGAACATGGCACAGTCCCTACAGGAGGAGTTTCCCATTCACTCCACTGTTCACTTTGATGATGTGTGAATGCAGTGATTACATTTACTTGATGGGAGTCATGTGTATGGCAATGACAAGGACTATACTTTCCTTCCTTCATTTTTGTGCGTAAAAGGTTGCACAATGTTTTTTGATATTATGTGATTTTGATAAATGAGGCCCCAGGATGACTGCCATGATAACCTTGATCATTAAACCACCGTTTCTTAAAATTTTTTGGATGGTTGCATTCTGACACAACAACAACACAACGTCTACTAGACGCCCTCTAGTAGAGCCAACCTTGAGTCCTTTATTTCCTCACACAAAATCTTTATTTGGCAATAAATTCCGAAAGCATACAGTGAGAAGTTTGACAAAGGTCAATATTTATGCTTAGGTTTATATGGAGATTAGCTTTAACTTAAAGCAAAGTTAGATTTAGCTTTGTTATATAATTATTATTATTATTATATTTGTATATGGACTGTCCTGCTCACCTTACATACAGTATATCTACATATATATATACTTTATATACTGTACAGGTACTCTTTTTTTTCTTGATTGAATTCTAATTTCACCAAGTCTACAATTTTTCTTATACACAGGGAAAGAACGCCTTCTTCAGGGACTTGTCAACCATACAGCTGATGCCCAGTGGAGACATGGACCCTGGTCTTGTCTCACTCAGGCAGGAGGTGAGACACCAACAAAGGGTTGATCTGATCTGGGGAATCAGTTGGCCAGGGATAGGCTCTTGATTAGAGGTGGCAGGTTTCAGTCCACAGGTAGACTCTCCAGCCATGCCCTATGGGATGTTTTTGAGGACTAAGTTGATGGGTTGACGTTGATTGAGTTTCTGTCTCAGTTGGGAGTACATAAAGAATGAACTAATGTTTGAATCACTCTCAGTTCCTCCTGCGAGTGCTGACTGGTTGGGTGCAAGCCATAGATGAGCCCCCCAACTCTACCTCTGCGAGTCCACCTCTGCCCTCTGCTGGCCCACAGGCCAACTGGTGGCCCTCCCTCTGTCTCGAGTTGGGCTCTCTGCTGCAGGTCAACCCTGACATTCTGCGACGGCACCTGGTCTGTGAGCTGTACAACCAGGGCCTGGACCTGCGGGCAGAGGAGGTAAGACTGCTTGGTTTGGCACACTATGTTCCTGCCTGTCCTCACAGGCACTTACAGTGGTCTCCCGATTGTTGTAGGAGATGCTGCAGGTTGAAGATAAGGATGTGCTGGGCTCTCAGCTACTCGTGCTGACCGGACAGCGACTCAGCTTTTCACTTCTGCACAGTCAGAACCAGACACAGCCCGCCATGGAGCTTCTGGCCCGCCTTCCCCCAACCCTCTGCACGTGGCTAAAGGCCATGGTGAGATGCATGTAAACATTCATCACACGTGGTACAGGATGAAAATATATTGCAATAATACAGAGGGTGATATGTTGAGTAATTAACAATGAATCACATGGAGTCTACATTTGGAATCACTAAAGAAAGATAAGAGAATGAACCAACACCACGAAAATTTAATTGAGAGTTGGGGATAAAAAAAAAATCAATATTAAGAAATGATAGTTGCCATATTTCAGTGCATTCATATTTTCAAATCCTTTCCCTAGTGGACATAGCTATACTGTGTCAGAACACAAATCAGGAGTTACATTATCTAGTTTTGATTGTTATGTGATTTCATTAAACAGATATTACAGGATATGCTAATATTGTGGAGTAATGATGTATGTTTTTCGCCAGGATCCCAGTGAGCTGCGGTGTCCACTCGTTCCACTTGCCCAGAGCAGTCGGCTGGTCAGCCGTGTTATCGAGATCCTACCAGAGAACCACGCCCAGTACAGTTTGGCTCTGCACCTCTTAGAGGCTGTGGAGGCTCTAACCACTGAGGGCTGACACTAATATGGAGGGGTATTAACAATAGAGGTTAATGCCTCCTAAAGAGAGGTCTCCATTCAAGATAAAATGTTGAGCTTTCCTCTTGAAGACAAACCGAATCATTTCCATGAATTTGACCCCATTTTTTTTGGTTGTTTTAAAAAAGTTCTACATGTAGTTATTATTCTCTCTTTTCCCTGAGTGTATTCATCCTGTTTGATCTACGACAATGTTTTCTCTGTTTGACATTTGATCGGCTTCTCACAAACACACAATGTATGAAAAAGAAATAAGGACTTTATTTTTATTTCTATAGAAAGACAGCGCAGTATTGTTCTCTGCTTAAAGACCTGGCCTCGCTGTTGACTTGGCCCTTCTGTAGACCAGTTAGACTGAAGACTCAAATAAAGAAAACACAGCAACATGATTACAGTGATGTGAAGTCAACCAGAGGTCATCTAAAACCTTATTAGACAAGGACAGTTGATCGTCACACCAGCTGTGCTTGACTCTGCTACCACCCAGTGGCATACAGTAGGAATCAGAAAAATCAATTCAAGGAGTTTTGAGATTTGAGTTTGCTGATGAGTAAAACTCATTAAACATTTCCTCTGGTACATAATCAAAGACATCAACTCCCCATCAGGTCCAGGCGATGACGTGCAACTCTTATCTGTGCGGAATTTGAGGAAAAGCATGGCAGTTCATTCACACCTCCAAGCAGCGTTCTGCTTCAAATCTGCCCTGGGGTCAGATTTTGTTCCTCTGGTGCGGAATACATGCACAATCCTTGGTACACGGTAACACTGGCATCAGTGCCCCCCGGACAGGACAGATTGGCAGCGTGGACACAGGCAACCCGCCGACTCAGAATTATAGCGTCGGCACCGTGGGCACCGGGCAGCGGCGGTGGGCAACACGGCTATACTGTAGGGACTATCCTCACGGATGAAGTTACCTGGGAACACACACCATGCAGAGTGACGTCAGTGTACAGTGATCCTTTGCACATCGCAGATTTTGAATTTAGCTGCATTGCATTTTATAATATTAGATACAAATTTTTCAATATGTTATATTAGAAAAAAAAATGCTAGGCTAAAAATTTTAACCGTAAATACCCCACAAGTGGAAAACAACAACAGTGCCTTCCTGTGTCCTGTTTGGGTCACTACCCGACAGAAGGAAGCAATTTTATCCGTGGCTGCGGTTAAAAACTGTCTACAGCAAGATACATCAGAAAAATGAAGCGAAAAGTATCTATCTTTGATCTGTCTTTTTTTACATTTCCATTCTCCAAACCTGTTATAGATCTGTGGAGAAAATGCTAACAAAGTCTGGGGTGGAGGTTGTAAAAAAAGACAGATTTCAGAATGGTCTCTAGAGGCCTTCGAGTTTTGAAATACTGGACATTCCTGTGTTAAATAATGCAACAATACTGCTCTAGTGACTTGCACTTTGATATACAGTTTATTTCCTATTCTTAAGCTATTTAAGACATCCTTTGACAAAACCAAGGCATTGACCTATCAGGTTTTCATGACTGGAGGAATATTTTTCTAATAATGCTAACATTGTGTACAATAATCAGTTGGGCAATAAATGGCTGTGATCATGCCATATGAATTCTGAGTGGCACTGAAGTGAACGCGGATGCAACTCACCCTCCAGGTTGATGAGGAAGGTGCCATGGTGCACTAGAGCATCTGAGGGCAGATCCCGGGGTAGCTCACTGGTGAGGTTGACCCGTGCGGCCATCATCAGTTCCACCAGCTGAGAGGAGGTAGAGGTGGGCTCCTCCTGCAGAGACTGGGTCAAGATGAGGAGAAGGAGGTGAGTTTGCCTTGGGTCAATTTACAACATACTGTATATCCCTTTGTCGACAAGGAGGGGGACTTAGAATACACTTGCCTCAATCAGTTCAAACAGCAGACCAGGTTCAATGGCAATGGTAAGGTCGTATTGTGCTGAATTTTTCCCGGGGAGAGAAGAAAGGAAGGAGTCTCTGATAGCACACGCCCCCTCCACAGCTTCCTGCAGTCCCGGTCTCTGCCACACGGAGCTGCTCTTTATCCAGCCGCTCCTGAACAGAGTCTCTCCATCTGTAAGACACAGCCCATCAGTAGAGTAGACCTTTCACAGGACTGAAATAGCTCCACACAGTACACATCAACTGTTTTATGGTTTACTGTAATGATCCAAACACGGTACACTTTTATTAACAATTTAAAAAAGAAAACAATGCACTCAGGAAAGATTCTGGGCAAGCCAATATTGTCCCAGTCTGACCACTGTATTATCAAAATATGGCCACATGCTGGACTCGTAGTCACAGATTTAAATTGATTTGCTTCTTCCTGATATACTGGCATGAATTAAAGAAAGAGACAAAGTTCTTTACATGTGCTTTTTAGTTTTCTATCTGCTGCCATCCAGCATTTGAATAATACATTCAATATTCGAATATTGTGTCTTTCACCCGTTAATAAAACAAAGAAAAATTTGGCTATAAATGAATAAATAAATGCATTCACTTCATTAAATAAGACTCCATTATCCATTGTGAACTGAAAAAATTAGTCTAGAAGAGAAAGCAATGAAAAAGTCTTTGATTTCCCAAGGGATTAACAGAGTTCTATCTAATCCAGACATGTCCAAACTGTTCCACAAAGGGCCGGTGTGGCTGCAGGTTTTTGTTCCAACCAAGCAGCAGCACACCTGAGTTGACAGGTTTAATCAACTGATCACAGTCATCAGACAACTGATTGGTCAAGCTGTGTGCTCTTGGTTGGTTGGAACAAAAACCAGTAGCCACACCGACCCTTTGTGGAACAGTTTGGACACCCCTGTGGTAGAAGGATCCTAGAGATGGAGCTACCAGGTAGAACAGTCATCAGACAGCTGATTGGTCAAGCTGTGTGCTCTTGCTTGGTTGGAACAAAAACCAGCAGCCACACCGGCCCTTTGTGGAACAGTTTGGACACCCCTGATCTAATCTAATCTGTCTTCTAGACCAGTTTTTTTCAGTCCTGTTAAAGACAATGTCATTCAACGTCTGGCACTTACCATCATGTCCGGGTGCATGAAGGTAAACCTCTTCTGCCAGGTGCGGCAAGATGGGGGCGACAGACCTGGTGACTCCATCCAGGATCTCCTCTAGGACAGTCTGACAAGACCGTCTACCCAAAGAATCTTCTGGATCACAGTACAACCTAGTTGGACAGACGCAGTGTCTCAAATGAAGACGATTACAATAAAGTCAAACTCAGGGCTATGTGCTGGTCTACCTGTCCTTGATGATGCTGAAGTAAAAACTGGACAGGTCTCTGGTGATGAAGGTCTGCAGGAGGCGAACAACCCTACCGGCATCAAACTCAGTGTAGGCGTCAGTGACCTGCAGACAAGGCTCCGTGTTATAACATTGGTTGACAACTGGTCCTCAACAACCGTGCTGTGTGTGTCTACACCTTTATGCTGTAGTCACGCAGCTGATGTAACATGTACTGGTCGATGTAGTACAGGTCTTTGGAGTCCACGGCCTGAGACAGTGGGTCAAAGCGGTGCAGGTTGCCCAGAAGAAACCGCAGTGTATTCCGTAACTTAAAAAAAAAATAAAAAAGTCAAAGTCAAAAAATTAGTTTAAAAAAAGCAATGCTGACTGAGTATTGTGTCAGTACTTTGCCAATGTTCTCTCTGGCTGAGTTGAGGGCATTGGAGCCAATCTGGACCTCTGAGAAGATGTTGGACTCTGCAACCCACCAACGTAAGACATCTGCCCCGTATGCAGGCAGGCCCTGTGAAAAAAATCAGAACTGATTAATGACACAATGGGACCAGGTATATGATAAGTCCCCACCCTGGTCCTATTGCCTGTCCTCCGTTGATCACTGAGTCCGGATCCACCACGTTGCCCACAGACTTGGACATCTTTTCTCCATTCTCACTGACCGCGAAGCCATGGACCACCAGAGACCTGCGCACACACCAAGATCTTTACTAGACATAGTCTAAACCTAAATACCAGTCCATATACTGTATGATTATCAAAATGAGGCCACAGGTTCAACCATGGTCCAACGTCCCCTGTAGTTTGATGTCATATTTGGGCTGTTATTTTGGACCAAATAATAGTATATTTGCTTTTCACATATAGGTTAGTTGGGGAATGAAGAAAAAAAAACAATATTTTATGATCTACAAAACAATTCTATCACAGTTTTGTGTTTCTATAATATTTTGTGATTCACGACACAATTCTATAAAGTTTTTGTGTTTCTGACACAACCCTGACATCTTTGTTTAATAATGGGTCATGACTAAGGATGACCAAGATGATTTTTTTTGCTGATATGGCCCAAATATTTCAGATTCCAACAACAATTGTTATCAATATAGGCCTGGTAATATTATTGTCTATTAATATAATTCACTGTCAACGTTTCAATATTCTGGAGACAAACCTGATTATTAAAATGGGTAAATGAGCTGCAATGGGGCCATCTGGTGACTTGGACAGGCAAACGTCATTTGTAATTGAATTTTCATTGTTAGATGAAAATAACAATATACATTTTTACAGATCTTTCGTAATTTTGCTAATATTGTTCAATAGTATTGTGTTTCTCCTGAGATCAACTGCAGGAAATCCATCTTTTACAATTGGCTATGTTATTTTAGATTTTCAAAGTTGCCGTCATTAAACCACTCCTTAAAAACCCTCCCTGGACCCAGAGATTCTAGCTATTTATAGGCTTATCTCCAATCTGGTTTTTATCTCCAAAATCCCTCAGTTGTTGCTGACCAACTCTCTGATTACTTAAATAGCAACAATCTATTTGAGACCTTCCAGTCAGGCTTTAGGGTTAGTCATAGACTGCTCTGGTCAGAGCCACACCTTTGTCATCAGACAAGGGTTTTGTTTCAGTGCTAGTCCTGTTAAATCTTAGTGCAGCATTTGATACAGTTTACCACCAGATTTTACTGAAGAGGCTGGAGAACCTAGTTGAAATCAGTGGCACTGCCTTAGAATGGTGTCGTTTATATTTAACTGATCAATATCAGTTTGTTGAGATTAATATTACCCAGTCCAGAGTCAGCCTTGGTGTCCAACAAGGATCAGTGCTACGTCCAATTTTGTTCAGCCTTTATATGCTCCCACTGGGTGTCATCAGAAAACATTCAATTGACTAACATTGTTATGCTGATGGCACTCAATTGCATATGTCAATTAAGGCTGATGAACATGATCATCTGCAAAGAAGCGGGTCCATGCCTTTGTTACTTCTAGGCTGGACTACTGCAATTTTCTATTAGCCGGATGCTCAGTCGCTTCTCTAGGAATTCTGCAGCTTATCCAGAACACAGCAGCTCGTTTTCTGACCAAAACTAGGCAGAGAGATCATATGTCCCCGGTCCTCGCCTCCCTCTTTATTGGCTCCCAGTTAATTTTAGAAAAAAATTTAAAGTCCTTCTTCTTACTTATAAGGCTCTCCATGGGCAGGCACCTTCCTATATAGTGGAGTTGATACAACCGGCCCACTAGAACTCTTTGTTCTCTAGGATCTTGTGGTTCCATAATTCTCTAAATCTAGATTTGGAGCCAGAGCCTTCAGTTATAAGGCCCCTTTACTATGGAACCACCTGCCAGTTCTAGGCCCATGTTTCTTCTTTTGACTGTGCCCATGGTGGCCTACAGGTCTGGCCGTAGACCCCATGTGGGACCTACAGCTGGGTCATAGATATGCTGCTGTAGATTAAGAACTCCAGAGATCCTGTGGCACTTTGAGTACTCTATTGCTGCCATCTATCTCTTTCTCCCTTCTATTCCTTATTACAGTAGACTTCTTATTCCTTATTCAACTACTGCAGTAGACTTAACACCTGTGGCGTCCCCGGAATCTTTATTGTGTCTCAAAACACCTCTTATTTTAATAAAAGAGAAAAGACACAGATTTGCTGAAATTTTAGCCAATAGATGAAAAATAGGGATATAGCACCTTCATAACAAACATGTCCTGGAGTATGAAAAAAGCATGAATCTAGGACCTTTATTTTCTTTGTTTGCAGATAACATTCGTTAGCACTGCAAGACAAAAGTCAAAGGTCACTCACAGATGCATTTGTCCAGGGAACCTCCTATGACATGAAATGTCATAGGAGGTGGAACAATATGACTAACGACATATTGTAGCCAGTTTAAAGAGGATGTTTTTCGAACTGCAAAAGCATTCTGTATGACTTACTGATGGTTAAGAGGGAAAAAGTCTGGTGATTCTAAGACCATTTGCTGCACCAATAAGTCTATAAATTATAATCAAATTGATGTTAATAACTAGTCATGCCTTTAAACGAAAGCACAGATATAATTCTGAAAAATACTTCACCTTCAACTTTATTTGTTTATAGTGCCATATCACAACAACCGTTGTCCCAAGGCACTTCACAAACATTTATATAAAATAAACAAAATACATTAAACACAACAGGAAAAAGCCCCCTGCCCTTATAGACCCTCACACCGGCTGAGGAACAACTCCCAAGACAGGGAAAAAAGGAAGAAACCTCAGTGTGATCGACAATGGAGGGGATCCTCACCCAGGACAGGCGGGCACTAAGGAGAAAAACTAATTTAATTTATCAATAAATAAGGCTATACACTATCCAAAGGCTCCTTAAAAGTCCTTGTAGAAATAATGGAGGTGAAGTCGTGGGTCAAAAAAAAAAAAAAAAGCAGACCATAGGGTCTTAGAGAATCTGGGCCAGGTTGTGGAGGCTAAGTCATTAGTCCAATCCACAGCCATAACGCATAAATACTGCAATACAAGCCTTTGGTCAAACAGCCCAGCTGTAATATAATGTTTGATATATTGTCTGATGATTTACCACCGACCTGTCGATGTAGCTTTGCCCACTATTTTCAGGAATTGGCTTGACTCACTTGTATGGAGCTTTGTTCCGAACTGCAACACTAGTCAGTAGTGAGGACTGGAACCAGCCTCCGATTTGGTCCTTTCCTTCCACGTAAGCATCAGCCCTGGGGTCAGACTCTGCAAGTCAAAAAAGAACTCAATGATTAATTAACTGTTAGAGCTGCACGTGCTAGAACTTCCTACAGACATTGAGGAAACACCAGTGAGAAGCGAGAGGGAATGTGAGAAAATGCAGAACAAGAACTGCCCTGTTTATTGGTTACTAAGGGGTTAGAACGTAGCCCAGTCCAAGAGAGAACAGACACAGCTATGGCCCTGACCGACAAAACCCACAGTGGTGCTCAGACCCATCAGTTTGTTCTCAGGAGGACCAAAGAAAAAGAGACACAGCTAAGCACAGGTCAAAGGTCAAACAACCTGCAACCAGAGGATTGCGGAGTGAAGTGGGGAGCCAACTGAGGCGAGACTCGAGCTCTGGTTGTTCTGCTTCCACCTGCTCTGAAGAGAAACACAACAAAACACAGACACTACTACTATCTCTTTTTTTTTCTTTAGTTGACAACACAATGTCAATTTCAGAAACATATACACAGACACAGTACTTCAAAGTCTTAGACAGTGTTCCCTCTCTGCACCACAGTATTCTTTCACTTCCTTTGTAAATCTGGTCCGATTCTTGAAATACAATCATCAAATGGATTCCTGTTACCAAATTGAGATCAGCGCATTTGTGAACAATCTCTGGTAGCTTTCTTTATCTAGACCAGATCGTACACAACATACATACTCCTATACATACGTATGGAGCAGGAGCAGTAAGCTAACTCCCATTAGCTAACTGCCCCTGCTCATCTGGGTAAGCCAATGACAAATGTGTGACAATATATGGACTTTTTTAAAAACAACTCAAATTACGGATGTCGGATATAACATTTACCAATACCGATATTAAACAATATTGCCTAAACGCTTCATTCCCGATACTAATATTAACCAATACCGATATGAACTGATAAAGATATGAATTGATACAGATCTGAACCAATATAGGCATCTAATTTCCCCTAAATTAGTGTGATATCAGACTAAAGGCATTCTATAAATAACTGTACAACATAAACACACTACTTCAATATAAGTTATAGAATGACACATTTATTTTTTACCATTTTGTCTGAAACAATCTTATGATTCTTTGTGCAGCATTTATTCTAACCAAGAAATGTCTAGTGTTGGACAAAATAACTTTCTAAAAACATTGATTACCATTATAAACACTCACAACAATAGGCAATATAAATGGGCACAGATAGAAACAGCTGCAGTCTTCAGCCCTACATTTCAGCATTGTCACAATTAAAACAACTCTTCTTGTTGACGAGATGAGAGAGGACACCGAAACTGGCAAATGTCTGAGAAATACTTATTTTAATACGATTAGTCATGACATAGCATGGCTCCAGAAACTCTACACATTCAGTAAAAACAGCATCTTGAACGTGAGAGAGTGGCTGGTTATCCAAGATGTTGAAATGCGTGAAGTTTGTCTGATTACTTTTGCTCCCCAATTTCGTTGTACCCCCCAAGGTGCAATGACAATAAAGGACTATTCTTCTTCTTCTCTTCCCTGTTCTCTAACGTATTGAACTCTTTTGCTCTCTTGAACTCTGAGTCTCTGAGAGAGACAGCTACTGCTGCTCCTGCTGCAGCTGCTGCGTTGTTGTTGTTTCACTGAGTCATTCCGTGTTGTTTTTCTTAACTTCGCTGCATAAAAACGCCTCGTGATAAAGTGTTAAAATCTTAACCCCCCCCCTTGCATGCCCAGCTTCTTGCAGTCATTAGGAATTGCAGTTTTACACAAAGTGTCAGTAGTACTGATTCTGTACGCTGTGAGGAAGTTTAGCGTATTTGCCAAAACCGTGGCTTTGCAGCATCGGTTTTTGAATATCGGTGGAAAAAATCAATAGCAATATGTTCCAATATTAAAAATTATGCTGATATCGGACCGATATTTATCGGTGGATCGATATATCAACCATCCCTAATTAAAATGTAGTAAAGCTGTAAGCAAAGAGTGACCTTGAACATAACTATGCATACACACTACGTATGTGCGCATGCATTGGTTTTTCTGATTGACCATCACAATTCATAGACACTTAGGAGTGAGAGTAAGATCAAAGAATACCTTCCAATATAGCAGCCCATGACGTTCCACTGTCAAACCAGATGTCCAGCACGTCCTCTCCACGAACATAGTCTGCCGCTGCTCCTGCTTTGCTCTGAATCAGACATAAAAAGCAGCAGAGAATTTTAGACAATCTACCCTCAACTGCCCTAACTAGCCTGTTAGCCATTAGCTCGTTAGGTTTCTGCTTAAAATGCTGCACACACATTCTGTCATTGTGTGAGAATGGAGTCCATCATGGACTACAGCAAGTTTTGAAAAACGACCTACATAAGAAACAAACAGGACGTTAATCGAAAAAATATCAAGTAATCAAGACACCAACAAAAACAATCAGGAAGTAATATGGAAACAGACAACAATTCAACAGAGAGTAAAGAGGTACTTAATAGAAGGTAAAGAAGCAATCTGTAACCAAATGGGAGTAAAGTGATAAAAACAAGAACAACAAGTAAACAGAAACAGTGAGTAAACTGAAAATAATCCAGGATGAGGGGGGAAACAGGAAGTAAATTAGAAATAAGAATAAGAAGAATTAAACTGGAAAAATTACAAATTAATCTGGAAACACTCAGGAGGTAATCTAGATGTACACAGGAAGCAAACTGGAAATTAACATGAACAAGCAAAACACAGAAAGAAGAAACAAACACAAAGTATTCTGGAAACAAAAATAAGAAAACAGGAAGTAATCTGCAAACAAATAGAATAAACAGGAAGCAAGCTGAAAACAATGCCATATTTTTCGGATTATAAGTCACTCCGTATTATAAGTTGCACCAGCCAAAAAATACATAATGAAGAAGGAAAAAACATATATAAGTCGCATTTTATGGGGAAATTTATCTGATAAAATCCAACACCAAAAACATACATGTCATCTTGAAAGGCAATTTAAAATAAAAATAAAATAGAGAACAACAGGCTGAATAAGTGTACTAACGTTACATGACTGACATGCCTGGTTGTGTCAGTAACGACGTAACCTATCAAGAGTTATTTATATAACTCTAGCATAAAGAACATGCTAACAAGTTTATCAAACTATGAGATTCACTCCAAATCACTAAATCCAATGAAATCTTCATTTCAGCACGTTGTTCAAGCATGCTGTTTACTTTTCATATATTAGACAAGTCTGAACGGTATTGTAGCTAGACGGAGCAATGAAACTGAGGGGGGACGAATTCTGACGGGGGGGCGTACCTCGAGAACACCTGCAATGTTGAAATTATCAACACAGGCCTAAAGCGCCCTCTTGCGGTTAAGTGTGAAAATTATATGTGAAATTATATAATAATGTGTTAATAATTTTACACATAAGTCGCACAAGACTATAAGCCGCACTCCCAGCCAAACTATGAAAAAAACTGCAACTTATAATCCGAAAAATACGGTAAACAAACAGGGAGCAGACAAAAAAAGGTAAGTCAATAAGAAACTCAATATGTAAGTACACAGAAAACTATCAAAAAGCATGAAAGGCAGTTTCATCATTCAGACCTGGACCACCCAAAGACCCAGTCAACCTAACACAAAAGCCATTCTAATGACCTGTAAATGTTACCTGTGAGGATTATTTTGGGTTAAATCACAGTAGGTATGCATAAGTAACTTGGAGATATAAATTAGTGACATCTGTTTAAATGCCTTACCTTCTTCAGCACCTGTGGGGGCAGTAATGTCTCCATGGGGAGCTCCCACCAACAGTCGCTGCCTTTTTCCTTGAAGAGCTGAGCAATATGGGACACTGTGTGTCTGCAGAGAGGGTGGGGATAATCAGTACAGGTGTGTCTGTAGCCATCCGTCTGTGGGGCTGAACCTTACTCTGTGATCAGAGCCTCTCCCGTCTCTCTGTGGTAGAAGACAGGGATGGGGACCCCCCAGCTCCGCTGCCTGGAGATGCACCAGTAGGTCCGTCTGTCCAGCATGGACAACATGCTGCTCTTGGCTGACTGAGGCAACACATGGACTTTCTGCAGAGCATCCTGGAACAGACAGGAAAGACAGGCACTTTCTGTTGATCAGATAATTCTGGACACGGGACATGTCTCTGATTTTAAGTTGAGGTGTGAGAAAAGACAAGTATGCTAAAATTGACTATACCCTCCTCACATTCCCCACCTTGGCTTTGTCTTTCAGTGATGCTGTGTTGATAAACCACTGTTTACTTGGCCGGATGATAACCGGCTGCTTGGTCCTCCAGTCCACCGGGTAATTGTGGGTATAAGACTCCTCCTTCACCAAAGACCCACCGTTTTTCAGCATGGATATGACTGGGGATAGAAGGAAAATACAGAGGGACATTGGTTAGGGACAGACAGTAGTACATGGAGGGATGGATGGAAGGATAAACTGCTGTTAATGCTGTTACCTTTGTCGGTGCCATCTGTCATCACAGACAAATTATGGAGATCAGGACCTGCAGCTTCTGTGAACTTTCCTTCATCATCCACCAAACAATCCTGGATTTAGCAAAAAAAAGCCACCCCCATTGGACTGGTACCATATTTAAGTATTTACATTTAATTATATCTAGGGAAGTAATGATACGCTAAAATGATGTTACAATTTATTATCATTGACCTGTACCAATGTATGTAGACCTATACTGAAATCTTCTCATGTTTTGATTGAGTCACAGATTTGAATAGTTTTTCCTTAACTAGCTCATGTATAATTACATCTCAACTTATGCACCAATAAAGCCGTTTTTACACCTGAGTGAAAAAAAAAACTCTACCACAGTCAGATTAAAGTTGGACGCCACACTGTAGTCGTCCATGCCATTGGCTGGTGCGATGTGGACCAACCCCGTTCCTTTAGCCATAGTCACGTGGTTGCCTGGCAGCAATGGCACATCCTTGTCAGGAATTGTGGGATGTTTGCACATTCCACCCTTAAGATCAGAGCCTTGAAGAAAAAGTTCAGTTATTTTTGCTTGTTTTTTATGTATTGAACAGAGCAGCCGGTTTTTTATTGCTGTTTACCTGTGAAGGTAATCACACTCTCCAGCTGTGTGCCAAGCATAGCTGCTATCACAGCTGTGCGTTCAGTGGCCACTAGGAGAAGCTGAGAGTTGTCTGTTCTCTTCACCACGGAGTACCTGTAGGGTACAGAAAAGACTACTACAGTACTGAGCAAATGCCACATCAAATATTGTGCTTATTTAGAAATATTAACAGGATGGCTACTGAGGCTGCGAATCAGCAGAATCTGAAAAAAACATTATTTATCATGATGCAGGGGCAAATGTTCTATAAATCTGAAATTCTGCAAAACTGTGCATTAGTTAGTTAGTTATGGTTAGTTAGATACGGTAAGTAAGGAAGGGGTTATTTAGTTAGTTGCTTGGGGTTAGTTGATGAGGGTTACGGTTAGTTATTTGGTTGAAGTTAGTTGATAAGTGTAGGGGTTAGTTGCGTTTGTAAGTCTACAACAGTTAGGGTTAGTTTGTTGTTAAGGGTTATGGTTCATTAGTCGGTGACTTACAAGGCATTGGGCATAAAGCAGACAGCTTGGTTGGCAGGGATAGTCCAAGGCTGTGTGGTCCACACCAACACAGAAATGCTTTCCGTTCCTGTTGAAGTTGACACTGGTGTCACAGGAGATTCAGACAAGGTATGATCGGCGGTCAAGGTCTGTGTGGTGGTGTTACCTGACAGCTTGGATTGGTCCAACTTTGGTGGCACATTGATGAGGGGAAAACTGACATAAACAGCCCTGCTGACATGGTGGGGGTTGTACTCCAACTCGGCTTCAGCAAGAGCCGTTCTAAAAGCAAATACAGATTCATACTACTGAGTATGTAGACCCTTCATCTCCCTATTCCAACCCCACCAAAAAAAATAATTCAACTTCATACCTTGACGAAGGAGACCAGAACACAGGTTTGTAATCCCGATAGATGAAGCCCTGGTCAGACACAAACAGACATCTGCTCAGAGACACACTAATATACAGTTATTAGGGCTATTAGGGCTGATGGAGCAATTATGTTGGCCAAATATTTTCATATTTATTTCATATTTGTAAGAAAATGCCATTATCCCAAATTTAAGGTTCCACCAAACAGTCTCTGTGCAAAAAATATATTGCAACATCTCAGCTCACTTTATTAATCTATTGGTACAAAATGGTGGTGGCAGTGGTTTGAACAGATTATTAAATATTACTAGGCGCATAATAGTATGAATGGTGAACAAAAATCTGTCCCTTAGAGGAGGCATTGCAGAAAATACTTAAAGACTGCTTTAGCCTATCACCTTAGTGAGAATGTGGTGCTGGACTTCCACCACTGCACCACTCTATCAGTATTGGTTGACAAATGAAGTCTTTGGGCAAAAAAGTTAATATCAGACATCTTTAATATCCCTTGGTATACTTGTAGGTATACGCAGTGGTCCTGAACTTTGCTACTTCCTGTTTTTCTAGCTCTTCCACGGAGGTCTAAAGTTCTGAAACCTGAGACAAGTTGGTCCTCTTTGGAGAACAGTGAACGGGCAATTCAAACCTTGCTGTGCATTTCCTGGAAGACCTTTAGCTGAGCGGCCTCATAGGATCCATCAAAGGTATGGTAGCACTGGTCCCAGTCAGCCATTACACCCCAGCGCTGGAAGGCCGCCTTCTGACGAGCAATGGCCTCCTGCGCAAACTCCCTGGCTGTTAAAAAAAGATCAAACTATTAAACCTGTGACCAGCAGCTACTATGTGTTCTGTGTCTTTGTCTAACCTTTCTGTCTGATTTGCAGTGGACTCAGCCCATTTGTGCCCAGCTCCCCAAGAGCCTTCAGCTCAATGGGCAGGCCGTGACAGTCCCAGCCAGGGACATAATGCACCTGCCGGCCCCGAAGCATCTCAAACCGGTTACGGATGTCCTTGATGATCTGCGTCAAGTTGATATAGTCAGTCAGTGAGAGTTTATGACACAAAGACAAAGAAGATGACGACCTTTTTTGTCTTCTGTTTTCAACCACTGTCCGTTGTCTAGGAGTTGTTCCCCCATCGACTTCGACTTCAGACATTCATTAAATTCAGTGATGAAAATAGGCACCTTGTTAAGAGCATGTCCAACGTGGGGGTCTCCGTTAGCATATGGGGGGCCATCATGGAGACAGAACTCTTTCTTTGACTTCCTCTCCCTTTGCCAGGAATACAAGTCAGCAAATCTACACTCCTGAAAAAAAGACATCCAGAGATTATTTAAAATAAAAAAAACACTGAATCTAATGTTTATTAAATATGGATAAACTTGCAGTTGAAAATATGGAGAAGTAAGACATATCAACTCGCAGCTCCAACATACCCATTAATAAATAGCCATTATAATAACAAAAAAAATGACAAATGACAACAAAATTGCAGAAAAGGTTTGCCTATAGGAGTAAGTACCTTCCAAAAAACAAGCAAGACAGAAAGGAAAGTCGTTGAAAACAACATCAACCTACAATCAGCTAATGCTAGCCAAGGCTATGCTGTTGACATCTACTGGTGATGCTGGAGGAGAACCGATGATGCTGACAGAGTTAAAAGCTTCGTTGGGAGAATAGTGACTCTTTTCAAGACTTATGAACCTCCCTCTGATGAGTGGAGTCTTCCATGGATGAATTAAAACGACGTACAGAAAAGGTGTGAAAGTTGTTTTGGTGACATCTTTTTGAGACAGAAACCGCTCCTGATGTTAATGAGCAGTTTTCATCTTACATGTCCAGATGTGAGTGGGAGTCATTGAGGTAACACCCGTGTGGAGAAGCCTGCTCTGCGTATAATTGCTAGAGTTCCCTCGTACATCAACCAGAAACTGATGAAGCATCATTCAACCCAAAGAAAAAGTCCAGTTGCTCGAAACTAAAACTTTTTGGATATCATGGCGTGGATGAATGAGAATCTTCACAGTCAAAGAGCACCTGCCTACCTGTTGCACAGAGAGGCTAATCTCACAGCTAAATATGATGACTTGGAAAACAGACTCCACCATAACAACATTACGCTGTAAACAATCTAGAGAGAGTGCTCAAAGTGCTAGGTTCAAAGACTTGTGCTGAAGCGGTGCCACAGAGATATATTGAGCGCAGTTTTTAGGATTTTGGAAGCAAAGAAACATAAAAATCCAAGAACACACAATCTACTTCGACCAGGATTATTCACCTGACCTGCAGAGGAAAATAAAGAAAGTTTGAGTGGTTATAAAAATGTTAATGAAGAACATCAGGGCTTAGTCTCCATATCTAGCCCAGATAAGGCTGTTCATGGACACTGGCACGAAAATTGTTACCCTATCTCTCGAAGACACTCAACATTAAAAGAACTCTGCATTGAAACAGCAGTTGAGGATCGGAAAATATGGAAAAGGGAGCTGACACGGGAGGGATGCACTACGCAGAAGAATTGGGGGAAGAACCAACAGCTGAATCCTTCAGAGAATGGAGGCATAATTCAGTGTGGTAAAATAGTGGCTTGTTGTGATCGATAAATGAACTTGTTCTTCACCTTTTGTCCCATTTTTCAGCCACAGCAAGTCAATCATTTCCAACTCCCCCTGTCCTCCGTATCCTCAACTCTAACTTCAAACACCACCATGTCCTCCCTCAGTGCATCCAAAAAGCTCCTCTTTGGCCTTCCTCTTTGTCTCTTACCTGGTAGCTCCATGTCTAGCATTCTTCTCCCAATATAACAACTGTCCCTTATTTGAACATGTCCAATTTGGCTTCTCTAGCTTTTTCTCCAAACCTTCCTGTCTGTGTTGTCCCCCTGATTACCCCGTTCCTTATCCTGTCCATCCTTGTCACCCCCAAAGAGAACCTCAACATTTTTAACTCTGCCATCTCCAGCTCTGCCTCCTGTCTTCTACCTATTCCTAGTGTCTCTAGTCCATACATCATGGCTCGTCTCACAACTGTCCTGTAAACCTTTCCCTTCACCTTAACTGACACCCTTCTATCACAAATCACTCCCGTGACCTTTCTCCAGTTGTTCCATCCTGCCTGTACTCTATTCTTCACCTCTCTTCCACAGTCTCCACTGCTTTGAACAGTTGAGCCTAAGTATCTGAACTCCTCCACCTTCACCACCTCTGCTCCTTGTAACCGCACCCCTCCACTGTTACCCTTCTCATTCACACGCACCATTCCAAGAAACTAACTTTAATCCATTGGGCTCAGACCGGACTTCGCGTTATCGGACTTCATTATGGGTGATATCACATATTTACAGATATCACATAATTGTACTAATATCGGGCCCATAATATCAGTTGGACGATATTATTGCAGTTTAAAATCTCCACATATTATCTGCAATTACCCGCTGGATGTCGAGCTCCCGGTCCGGTTGCTTTTGTCCGCTCAGTTTCATAGGGAACTGTGTCTGGGGAAGGAGCACCGTATCCCGGTACAACCCTTGAGAGGCCAACACCTCTGACGGCTGAGTGTTGCCCGCTCCGTCTGAGTTGACACCATGACAGCGGCTGCTGCTGAAGGAGACTGCGGGCTGCAGTAGGCCGCCTCTCCACTCTAATCTCCGGCCCCACCTGGCCACCGCAGGACTCAGAGCCTGAACGCGGCGCAGCAGCAGCGGCAGCATGGAAGATGAGAAGGAGCAGCGCTGTGGCCACGGGGGACACGGGTAAAACAGACAAATCACACTCTTCTTCTTACTCTTGCAATACGAGGGCGGAGAGCCGTCCAGTTCCGCTCTTGAAGCACCGTGTTTCCAACGGAATGTATTTTACAACGGACACCTACGGAAACACGACGGGACCAAAATTTGGAATCGCCCCATTTTCCGTAACTACATAAAACTTGGATGAAACGATGCAGCTCTGTGAAGTTGAAACCATCGAAATCAGGGGGTTTCTCGCAGACTGTGGGATGTTTATCTGTTTCCGGTCAAGGTGACTTTGATACGTGTAGAAAAGTGTGTGTGCGCGCGTGAGTGCGCGTGCGTACATACACACATCCTTGTTTTGCAAGTGACAGTAATTCTGAATTATAGTATTAAAGCTGAGTTTAATTTGAACAGTTTAAGGGTGAATGTTGATAAACTTTTAATTTTCCAAAGGAACTTGGGATTTATAAGTTTTGTCTGTCTATCGTTCTGTCCATCCATCTTTTGTTACTGATAACAGATAACGCTGACATATTTGAATGATAAACAAATAAATTACAGTTTGGGGGCACGTACCTCGACACGACACCCGTCCTCTGTCTCTCCGTCTGTCTAATACTTCAACTTCAACTTTTATTTATTTAAAGTGCCAAATCACAACAGCCGTCATCTCAAGGCACTGCACAAAACATCCAAACATTGGAGCAACTATTTTCAATAAGGGAGAATAAACCCCCTGCCCTCATAGACCCTCACACACGCTGAGGAACGACTCCCAAAAAACCCAGACAGGGAAAAAAGGAAGAAACCTCAGGGTGATCGACAGTGGAGGGGATCCTCACCCAGGACGGACAGGCGGGCGAACTAAACAGTGACAGAATAATATACAAAGTCCTCCAATTGCTTTAAGTTTTTTTTAGGTTCATAAGGTCCTTCCTTCGCTCAGGTAAAACCATCATGTCCTGGGTCCAGATCTCGGCAAGCAGGGTCCTTGGGGAGTTTGATGCAGTCCTGAGTCCAGCCCGTGTGAATATAGAAAGACTCCGGGGTCGTGAGGTCCCCAGTCAGGTGTTAGGTCTATTGCAATGTTTGAAAGAAGAATAAGGAGACATTGAAAAATTAGGAGGGAGAAAAAGATAGATATAGAGGATAGCAACAGAGGACTCAGTGTGCCACAGGACCCCCCCATGTTCCCAGCCTGCAACAGGATATCTAGAACCATTCGGTCCAGCCATAGGCCTCACACAAGGTCTACGGCCGGCTCTACTGGCCATTATGGGCACTGTCAAATAGAAAAGTCTTCAATCTAATCTTGAAGGTAGAGATTGTGTCGGCCTCCCGGACTAGGACTGGCAGCTGGTTCCAAAGTAGAGGGACCTGATAACAGAAAAAGCTTTGGCTCCAAATCTAGATTTGCTCCTAAAGAACGAAGAGTTCTAGTGGGTTGATAGGGTTGTACCAACTCCACTATATAGGAGGGTGCCAGCCCATGGAGGGCCTTAAAGGTGAGCAGTAGGATTTTATACTGTATTCTAAAGCGAACTGGAAGCCAATGAAGAGAGGCGAGGACCGGGGAGGTATGGTCTCTCTGCCTAGTTTTAGTCAGAACACGAGCTGCCGTGTTCTGGATAAGCTGCAGAGTTCTCAGAGAGCCAGCCGCACATCCGGCTAATAACGAGTTGCAATAGTCCAGCCTTGAAGTAACAAAGGCATGGACCAGCTTCTCAGCTGCATCTAAGGGAATTATCTGCCTCACTTTCCTAATGTTACGTAGATGAAAGTAGGCAGTCTTAGACACATTTTTAATATGGGATTTGAAAGAAAGCTCATGGTCAAAAATAACACCTAGGTTTTTAACAGAGGTGTTGGAGGCCGTGGTTAAACTATAATCAGATGCTATTATGTCAGGTATAGAGTCCCTTATATGTTTTGTAACTCAGTTTTGTCGGAATTGAGCGACAAAAAGTTACGGGTCATCCAGGTCTTTATGTCATCTACGCAGGATTTAAGCCGTCATACTTCGATTAAAGGTTTGCAGCTAGAAACTGGTGTGATTTTATTTAATCAAAAATTAAATGTTTATAAATCAGATCAAATTAAGTCAACCCATGACGGTAGAACATACGATAGCAAGTGAACGCAGCATCATCCGTAGCAGGTGAAACTGAGTGGCCGATGACGTCACTGGAGCTATAAAGCGCACGGTCGCATCTAAGTGCTCGTTCATTTGCCTCCACCGCAGAACATTCGTTAAGTGCAACCACCATGAACCGACAGTGTGCCACCGTCTTAGCGCTTTTTTTTCTTTTCCTCTTCGCCTCCTCCCAGGTGAGTGTCATTAATGTGTCGAGCTGTTTGATTTAGTTTTACTTTTTTAACTATTGTTGAATGTCAAATGTAGGTACTCCTGACAACTGAACGCCAAGAGTTTAGAACAGTCTTTGTTCTAAACATCACTGATGTTTGGGTTTGTAATATAACTTGAAAATAAAAGTAAAATAAAACCTTGACTTATAGTAATTTCAACTCCATTCAAGCTGTTTTGATGGTAACATTTAGAAAATGGAAGTCAGAAGGGATGTCATGTGGTCATCAGGAATAATGAGGTTGCTACAGCTTGCTCTGCTTAAATTACTTTTCTATGTTTTCATAAATGTCGGTCTGCCTGTCTGTTTAGGTGGTCGACGCTGGAACAAACTCCACCAACAATGGCACCGGCACCAATCACACCGCCAACGTTAACAGCACTACGGGTGACAACAACAGCTGTGACAGGAGGGCCACCTACAGCACCAGCCTGATCCCGCTGGCCATGGCTGCTGCACTGCTATATGGTTGGTCCCAATGACTGCTTTGGCCTACCGCTCTGGACTGACTATGGGCAGAACCTGTGGGCAGATTTGAAAGTTAAAGAATCTGTATTTCACATGTTGACACCAACATATCCCTATTTCCAGCAAGGGATGTAAATTCTCCTCGGTTGTTGCGGTGGGGGGGGTTAACTCATGCACTTGTGTTCTAGATAAATGTCCAGAGGTCCAGAACCTGATGTTCTATTGCTTTGTCCCAGGGTGAATGTGGTCAATGTAAATTTTTCTAAAACAATTAAAAATGTGACAAATGTTTGATATTAGTTTTGTAACATTGAATAAAACCTTAACAGTGATGTGGACCTGCCTTGTTTGATACTTGATTGGTTTCCGAAAGAATTTGTCCAGTGAAGTTGCTTTTTGGGGGGTGGGAGGGATTTAACTAATCGGTTCCTAAAATGGCAGTTTCATACCGTTTTCACATTGGCACTTCGGTATTCGCTGCAACGCGAAGCCAGTTTGCTCCCCGTTTGTGTTCACATTACCAACTAACGAGCATTCGCTCCTCAACTAATTCACCTCTAGTCGGGGGGGTTTGATACCGAATTAATTAATACGGGTGTATGCAATAAAAAGTAAAATGGCTGTCGCTTCCCGTGTGTGTGAGAGAACACAACACCTGCATTAGTTTAACCAGCTCATAAAAATCTCGTGCATGCTCATTCAATTTGGATTCGAATACTGAAGTAGGTAATTCGGGATTCAATCCTGTATTAAATCTGCATTCGATTCACTTTGCATTCACATTCAGTTTAATTTGGTATTCGCTGCGCATTCGATACCCGCTTTGCATTCACACACAATAAGGGAGCGAATGCGCATTAGTTTAACCATGGTCCAGTTTCAATTTGATCACGTGGTTGTATAACGAGATCTTGTTAATATGCGGTTTTATTCAACATGAATTCTGTCAACAAACGCATGTGCAAATTTGAGGAATTAATGGAGCAGGTTAAAGAAATATCAAGGCGACATATGAAAGCGATGAGACACAAAAAATGAATGAAGATAACAAGGGAAAATATGAGGAAGTTTTTTGTAATCCTGTTCCTAATAACGCAGCAACGTATAGCGGTGTATTGTGGTATATTGTGTATAGAGCATACGGGTGTTATGTTCATGCACACGCGGGGAGCGACAACCCTTTTATTGCTTTACACCCATATTAGTTAATTCGGTATTGAAACCCCCTACTAGAGGCGGATTAGTTAATGCGCATTAGTTGAGGAGCGAATGAGCGTTAGTTTGTAATGTGAACACAAACAGGGAGCGAAACTGGTTTCGCATTGCAGCGAATACTAAATTAAGTGCCAGTGTGAAAACGGTATAAGTGAGTAAAGCAGGAGTTTGGTTTTTTTATACATATATGTATATATATATGATGCATAAGTGTGCAGTATGCGTTTCAGAGAAATCTAAAACCACTTTCACCACATCCTGTACTTGGATGAAAGTGACGGTTGAGTGACAACCTGCTTTTATTCACAGATTCTGAAAAATTTAAAGTTAACTGCAGTAAATTAGTAAGTAAAAAGATGTACTTTTTCCTGCTATATTTTTCTCACCATTCATCCATGGGTCCAATACTGGGTCCTTGAACCACAGACACCTTAGCAAGACCACAGACTCTGATGATTAACATTTGGTTTCAAGCAAATTCTGCAAAGGTGATGTTGTCATGTGATTGAACATTTATAACAATATTAGGCCTGTGTACTGTCAAGAATGTCAATGCAACGTGTATAACAATATGGGGATGACAAGGCAACATATTGTATACTATAGGTACAACAGTATATATATGTTTTTTTGGCAGGAGATATAGTTACAAATATTTCAATAATTTATGGATATGTTCTTGCACCTTGAGTTAGTACATGTCAGTGTTTGTTGTCTTAGTTTTTGCTAATAAGCCTTTTTCTATTTGTTCAATAATGGATGGATGAATAGTTGGTTGGATGGATGATTGGATTGTTGGATGGATGTATTGTTTGTTCCATTTGGTGTCAAATGATTTCTAGTATAAACAAGGCAAAATCTACTTCTTTTGGCTTGTCCCTGTAGTGGTTGCCACAGCAAGTAAAAATTTTCCATCTCACACTGTCCTTTGTATCTTCAACTCTAACTCCAACAACCTCCATCTCCTCTACTACAACCATAAATCTCCTCTTTGGCCTTCTACCTGATAGCTCCATCTCTAGCATTAATCACTGTCCCTCCTCTGAACATGTCCAAACCATCTTAATCTGGCTTCTCTAGCTTTTTCTCCAAACCTTCCTGTCTGTGTTGTCATCCTGATTACCTCATTCTGGATCCTGTCCATTCTAGTCACCCGTAAAGAGAACCTCAGCCTCTCTAACTCCACCTTGCCACCTCTGCCCCCTTTCTTCTGCCTTTTGCTAGTGTCTTTAAACAACAGATCATGGCTGGTCAACTGTCCTGCAAACCTTTCCTTTCCCCTTTGCTGACATGCATCATGAAGAAAGAATGGCAATGAATTTTTAACCCAAAAAGTATAATTTATTAGAGAAAGAATTAAAAAAAAGAATTCTGGAAAGACAGACAACCCAATGCCTCTTTAAGTAGAAACAACTTCCACCAATGACATTCGACCAACTTCCTGTCCCCACCGGTAGACTGAATAAAATGAAACATCATTGACGTCATTCATCAAATAGCTGACGTCCACTCCCCGGGGGTCATTTCCTTCTCCGTCCAGGACACATCACAGTGACTGATAGACGGAAACCTGACCATCTGCTCCACCCACTGGGCCACCCTCAGAAGCTTTACATCCTGGAAGGCAGGACCAATGAGCTGAAGGCCAATTGGGAGCCCCCGCTTAGACAACGACACGGGTAAGGTTACAGCAGGCAATCCTAAGATGTAGAGGGGAGAATACATGACAAAAAATGTGGAGGATGAAAACTGATTTGTTTATCTTGAGTCTTGTTTTACTTTTACAAAAGTCATATTACAAACAACAACAAGAAAATGCAAAATCATAGTGTGAACAAAAGTCTTGGTGAAAAACATATAGTAGAAAAAAAGAGAACAATATGATAAAATCATAATAACATCATTTCATTTTCAGTGACTCAATAATGTACGTGTGAGATTGTACCTGCCATGTTAACCGGCTGTGTGAACACGTCTTCCTGTGCGCTTCGTGTTCGGTTATCTTTCTGTGTGAAGTCACAGTATTGTGCTGCATCAGTCAGGGTTGTGGGAGTCAGCAGTATATCCACCCCAGAGCCGAACACACTCCGGAAGTCATCAGCAATCAGCCGTCGCACTTTTTGAGCCTTTGTAAAATAATGTTGATAATTCCTGGAAAGGATAATTGTGAAAAATAAGTTCCTAAGTTTCTAAACTCCTTCACCTTCACCACCTCTGCTCCTTGTGAACCTCACCATTCCACTGTTTTCCCCTTTATTCACACACATGTACTCTGTCTTGCTATGACTGAACTTTCATTTCTCTTCTCTCTAGTGCAAACCTCCACCTCTCTAGGTTCTCTTCTAGTTGTTGCCTACTCTAACTGAAAATAACGTTCCTCGTTCCTCAAGTTAAGATAGACGCAATGATCCTAAAGTAAATTACAGCTGGGAATAT
This sequence comes from Paraplagusia blochii, assembly GCA_016785265.1. NCBI lineage: Eukaryota > Metazoa > Chordata > Actinopteri > Pleuronectiformes > Cynoglossidae > Paraplagusia > Paraplagusia blochii. The sequence goes on from JAFBJS010000740.1 coordinate 186,795, forward strand.
AACTACATAACTGGGACCAAACATAAATATTAAAGGAACTGTAAACCATTTCTTCCTGTAAATGAACACAGTTGATGTCTGTGGAACCAATTCTCCCCATTTTCTTTATCAACACCTTAACATATCTTTGCCTATCCAAACAACTGTAGTATACCGCGACCACTGGACTGGAGTGTGCAGTATCATGGCTTGAACAGTGACTTTTACAGTGCAGTACAGTACCGTTTCAGCAGGAAGAAGTTTCCAGAAAGAATCCTTCCTCGCACTACATCGTTCAGGCCCTCATGTCTGGTTGCAGCGTACATAGTGTCAGTTGAACAGTTGACTATACTGCGGTGTCCTGATAAAGACAAACAACATTATGGGTGTAATAAGAAACACAACTTGGTTTTGTCTGCACCCACATGGTGAGGTTCGTACCGTACTCGAGGCCATCAAAGCGAGCCATGTTGGAAGCCACCTCGGTGTGGCACAGGACATGGTAGCACACAATGGAGTACTGTGTATGGGGAAGTGACACCTCCTGCACCCTGGCTCCCGCTCTTTCGAATATGTCCGCAACCCGGCTCCACTGAGCTACAATCTCGGCAGACAGTCCTGGGGCATGGTACTCCTGCAGTAACAGCAGAAAGGGACACTGTGGTCAGTGTTATGTTCCACTCAAGTCTCCAATAAAATAAAAATCACGTAAAGCTTCCGAACAGACTGCAGGCCAGTTAAGTATGAACAGAAGTGTCTGCCACTGATAAAGTCTTACTGGAAAAACAAAACAAAACCAACTCGAACAACAAATTAAGACAGTTCATATTATGAACACAAATAATGGTGAAACACATATTGTGAAATCTTTTTTACATCTTATTGTAAAACAATTGTGATATGTATTGAGAAAAAAAGAACATTTTTAAGCAATAATTCATACTGTGGGGAAAAATGACAAAATTGTCAATAAAATAGACAAAATCACATTGTGACAAAAAAAAACAACACAAGATCATATTGTCAATAAAAGACAAAACAAACCAAACAAGTCTGAATAAGATAGTTTGGAGGAAAAACAAAGAGAAATTGGGATAAAATCAATTACTGAAAAAAAAATCACGAGAAAATCAAAATTTGTGAAAAAAATCTAAAAATTTCAGGATAAAATCCTATTGAGAACAAAAAACAGAATTAAATTGTATTATGAAGACTTTGTGATAAAATCATACGGTAAACAGATTTTTCCAAAAAAAAAAAAAATATATATATAAAGTATATATACGTATATATTATTAAAGTCATAAAAATGTGACAGTAGATGAAAATGAACATGATTAGATCATATTGTGGGCTAAAAAAAGACATGATTCACGTGATTAAGTCATAACATAAAAAAAGACCAAAAGGATCAAATCTTGTTGTAATAAAACTAAATATATTTTGACATGAATGAATGAATGAATGAATGAATGAATGAATGAATGAATTAAAAGAATATTCCAAGAGAATACAAATGGCTGTGGTCAACACCTATTTCCAAAAGAGGGAGGAACATAGGGAAGCAGGTCCACACAGGTATATTATATTCTTTGTAGCACAATTATTCTTAGGGAGATTAGTGACTGTAAGGTAAGCTATGTATGTCCTCTGGACCTCTGGAGAAAGGATAACTGGAGTACAGAGAGAGGACAAGGGTAAGAAGGAGAAAGTGGCCAGGGCCAAACAAAAGGCATATGAGTTGTTGTATGAGAGGTTAGACACGAAGGAAGGAGAAAAGGAGGTTATAGAGATTGACAAGGCAGAGAAATCAATCTGGGAAGGACATGCAGCAGGTGAGGTTGATTGAAGACAGGGATGAAATGTCATCACCAGTGAGGAAGGTGTGCTAGGAAGATGGAGGGAGTACTTTGAAGAGTTATGAGGGGAGGTTACAGGGAGAACAGGTGGTGAAGGTACAATTTAGATACTTAGGATCACCTGTTTAGAGCAGTGGAGACTGTAGAATAGAGTACAGGAAGGATGGAACAACTGGAGAAAGGTGTCAGGAGTGATTTGTGATAGAAGAGTGTCAGCTAAGGGGAAGGGAAAGGTTTAGGACAGTTGTGAGACCAGCTATGTATATGTATGGTATAGAGACACTAAGAATAAGTAGAAGACAGGAGGCAGAGGTGGAGGTTCTCTTTAGGAGAGACAAGGATGGTCAGGAATGAGGTGATTAGAGGGACAATACAGACAGGAAGGTTTGAAGAAAAAGCTAGAGAAGCCAGATTAAGATGGCTGGGACATGTCCGGCGGAGGGATAGTGGTTATATTGGTAGAAGAATGCTAGACATGGAGCTACCAGGTAGGAGACGAAGAGGATATTGATGGATGCAGTGAGAGAGGACATGGAGGTAGTTGGAGCTAGAGTTGAGGACAAAGACGACAGGGTGAGATGGAAATTGTTGACTTGCTGTGGCAACCCCAGGGACACATCGTAAGGAAAAAAAGATATTTTGACAAAATCCTATTGTGAACACAAATTTTGTAAATTATACTGTATTGTGAATTTATTTAATTTTAATTTTATGTATTATTATTGTGAATTATTTATTTTTAGTTGATTACTCATACGTAGTAAACTTTGTTTCACCTTTGGAATTCCAACACACATGTTCTTGACATCAAATTCCTCAGGTAGCGTTGTTGGTGATGAAGGAGCAGGAATAGTTGTGGAGTCTCTAACGTCCACACCTTGGAGAACACCTAGGACATAAAGCAACACACTTCACTTATCATATCCCTCTGCAAACTTAAGCATCTCTGCTGCTACTGTAACACATACATGTTTCAACTGTAATGGAATTCCTTTACTTTATACTTTACAACAGGCCTCTGACCTAAAGCAACAGCTGCATCTGCCACAGTGCGGGCCATGACACCAGGGACATCCATTGAGTTGACCAATGGTATGAGGCCATGTCTGGATAGGAGACCATAAGTTGGTTTTAGGGCCACAACCCCACAGTGCGCCCCCGGGTTCCGAGTAGAACCTCCAGTGTCTGAACCCAAAGCCCTGCAGAACAATAACGTTAGTGACTAATTTTCAGGAGTGTGATCTCATGAACTCAGACATCAACACAAAACAGACTACATGTTGTACATGTTTCGCTCACAGGAAACTGGTGAGCGAGGCCACAGCTGCTGCACTTCCTCCTGAACTTCCTCCAGTGATGACCCAGTCAGAGTCTGCAGGTTCTCCTGTCTGCTCTCTGTAGGGGGCACTGTAGCTCCAAGGATTCTTTACTGGCCCAAACGCTCCATCTGTGCTCCCTGCGCTTCAGGATGAATAATAACATAATGTTTACAGAGGATACTATGAGCCACAATGCTGCCATCTATTGGCTTTGCCTTTCATATACAGTTGTTTATGACATTGTAATGCTAATATGGGTTGGCTCATATTATCTGTCTTACCCCATAGCAAATTCATCCAGGTTGGTTTTGCCCACCAGCACGGCTCCTTGGTCCAAGAGCCTTTGAACAACCGTGGCGTTATAGGGTGGAATGTAATCTGTGAGAAAGAAGCCAAAAGTAATGACCACTGGTCTGACACTGGTTCAGTGAAGGTCAGATTAGAATGCTGAGTTTTCCACGGACCTGCCAGCATCTTGGAAGCACACGTGGTCCTGATGTTCGCTGTGCAGAAATTATCCTTGACAGCAAATGGTATTCCATCGAGAATCCCTCTAGGAACCCCCTGCAGCAGTCTTCTTTCTGCCTCACCAGCCAGCCTAAGCGCTAGCTCCTCTGTCACCGTGATGAAGGTGTTCAGGTGCTGAGTTTTACGGATCATCTTCAGACATTTCAGGCAAAGTTCTGTGGGAAGGATCTTCCCTTGCCTAAAGGCAGAGGAAACCTGGAAGTACAAGGAAACATCACAGATGGTGCGACATCTAATCTGGACCACAGATCAGACAGAACCAACGTTAGACACCTGACTCTCTTGCAGTCCTCTACTACAGAGCAAGTCAGTGGACATTAGGACCCGGAATGTCCAATCTGAGCATTTTGCTGATGTCTGATATCCCAATATTGACCAGTCAATTTTCAATTCCTACGTCAACCTATGCTGATGTAGTACTGGTTATATTTATTTTTTATCTATACAGATCACTTTATGAGATTAAATTTTCAAAAACACCTAGCATCTAGTGGCTTTCACTTTCATATTCATACACTGCCGTTTTACCCCAAAACTATTTTGGGGGTAAAATATACAAATAATTTTGCCAAAGTCAATCATTGTATTGAGTTTTCATTACCATATTATTATTAACTTGGTTAATAGCGATTAATTTGTCAAAAACACAACACAAAGTCGTGAGACTGACCTCCTTTATCGTTAGGTTTAGCATGTTCGTAATCTCTTCGCAATAACCTAAACATTTAAGCGGAGCCGACCCCCTGAGTACAGCTACTGTGGGCCGCCATCTTGGTTTTGCAGCTGTAGTCTTACAGCGCGTGCAGTGATTGGGCCATTGGTGAGTAATTCACGCTGTGATTGGTTTAGGGGTGCTGCGTTAGAGAGGCACCGAAAAGGAAGGATACACGGCGAAGAAGGTGGAAACATTGGAAACCATGTTTATAAATCAAATTTTATCTATTATTATTTAGGTACATGATATTACTGTGAAGCAAATACTGAGGGCAGTTTAAATCAAGCTACGAATTTTGAGCGACGCAGTGTTAAGTTTGACGTTGAATGCTCGCCAGAGTTACTATAGCTAAGTCAGTCTAAGCTACTTTTTAATCAATTTAATTATGGCTTTTGTTAATCGAGTAGTGCATCAGAAATGGTTGTTACGCCTCCGTAAACTGCTACATGGGAACAAGTTAGCTCCCCGCTCGTTCAGTAACTCTGCCCGATGCTTGACCGTCATGCCCGCCTGGGTCATTGATAGATACGGTGGGAACGATGTATTACGCTTTACGAAAAACGCCAATTTCCCCTCCATTCGATTTCCCAACGAGGTCATCGTCCAAGTGCACGCGGTAGGACTAAACCCGTTGGATATCGCTATGAGGGGTGAGTATCGAACTGTACAACTACTTAAGAAAAATCCTTGAAACTGATTTATTAAATGTGCTGTTCATTTACAACAAATGTGAAAATTGTCAGTGGTGTGAGTTAAATTGGATTAGATGGCTTTAGACTAGACTATATTAGATAAGGGAGATTACTGTCACATAGTGAGATTCTCTGTCAGTGGTGTGTCAAGGTTAGGGATTTTAGCGCCTTCCAGTGGTCTAACATTCTGGAGGAAGGTTTAGCTCAGTAAAACATTAGGATTTAGGTGCTGGTCGAGGGGGGCATCCTCCTAGACCACCACCGGGTTATGAAAAAGAGGAGGGAGATTGATGGTTGACATATTAGATTGGACTACACAAGGTACAATTAGATTATATTAGATTACGTTAAATTAGATCAAACTAGACTCGATCCAATTTCATGAGGCTTTATTGTTATTGTATAGGATGCAACAAAATTTAATTTAGACACAATACTTTAGATGAGATCAGATTAGATTGAATAGTTTGTATAAATATGAGACTGTATGTCTTGCGTCATTGTTCAGTACATTACTAGTCGAGACTAGATTAGATTAACTGGTAGGTGACACAGATTTTAATTTTTTTTTAAAACCCTTTTTGACCTTTCTTGACCCTTCTCCTCATCCTAGCTTGATCTTCTGACCTCTCTGTTAGGTGGCTATGGGTCAGTGACTCTGTCCATGAAAAGAGACCCCCTCAGCATGAAGCAAACCAACAGCCATTTTCCAGTTATCCTGGGAAGGGAGGTGTCTGGTGTGGTTATGGAGACTGGCCTGGACGTGAAGTACTTCAGGGAGACGGACGAGGTGCTGAGACACAGACAGCCACCACCTGTTCGCACCATGTCTATGTAACAGTTACAGTTATAAAATTTAAAAAGTTGCGTTGTAAGCATCTAGACTTCTTGGAATTGAAAAACATTTTATTCCTCAAGTAAGAAACTTCTTTAGTTTCTGGTTGATGTAAGAGGGAACACTGGTACTGTAGTTATGCTCCCATAGACTAGTGGTTTTCAACAGACACAATAGTGCAGGGGTGTCCAAACTGTTCCACAAAGGGCCGGTGTGGCTGCTGGCTTTTGTTCCAACCAAGCAAGAGCACATAGCTTGACCAATCAGCTGTCTGATGACTGTGATCAGTTGATTAAACCTGTCAATTCAGGTGTGCTGCTGCTTGGTTGGAACAAAAACCTGCAGCCACACCGGCCCTTTGTGGAACAGTTTGGACATGTCTGCAATAGTGGGTTGCGACCTTTTCTGAAACACTGGACAAAGGTGTGAAGAGTTGTTTTGGTCACACCTTTCTGAGACACCTTTCCAGGTGTTCATGAGCAATTCATGAGCAGTTTTGGTGTCACATATCCAGATGTGAATAGGAGTTGAAGTGTGTGAAGAAGCAGTTAAACTTCCTAGGATACCATCTCAAGGCAGAATGGTATGTACAATCCCTGGCAAAAATTATGGAATCCCCAGTCTCAGATGATGTTAGTTTAGTTGTTTTATATAAAAAACAGTTTTATATAAAATAAGCAGATTATAAACACAATACAAAATTTTGAAATGGCAACTTTCTGGCTGTGAGTAACACTAAAAGAAATCTAGAAAATAGATGTGGTAGTCAATTACAGCTAAGTTTGTAGACCAAGCAGAAGGAAAAAAATGGAATCTCTCCATTCTGAGAAAAAATATATAGAATCATCACAAAAGAACAATTCTTCACCACTAGATAGATAGATAGATAGATAGATAGATAGATAGATAGATAGATAGATAGATAGATAGATAAATAATGATATTTATATCGACAACAGGTCCAATTCCCCCTCAACCCACGTTAAGAGTCTGGGTGTCCTCCTCGACAACACTCTCTTTCCCACATCAACACCCTGACTCGTTCTGCCTATTTCCACCTGCGGAGGGAGCGTGGAGGTGGATCAACCACCTCCGCCCCTCCTTCACTCCTCAAACCGCTGCTATCCTGGTCCACAGCCTCATCACAGTTCTTTTGGATTTCTCCCTTCTCTTTTGCATTTGCCAAAAATCTTTATATAAATTCCATTTGATCCAGAACTCAGCTGCCCCTATTATCACTAAGAGCCCATACTCCCACCACATTACTCCTGTCCTACAATCTCTGGAACTCTCTTCCCTACTATTAGAAACATAGACACATTCTCACAATTTAATTGTTCTCTGAAAACCCATCTATTTAATACTGCATTTTCATCGTGACAATCTACATTTATTAACTATCTATATTTACCCTCTGTTGTTGTTTGTTGTTATCAATTGTTTTTATTCTACTGTTTTCTTTGGTATGTACTGTACGGTGTCATTGGGTGACAGAAAGGTGCCTAAAACAAAATATATTATTATTATTATTATATGTCTATCCTGAGGAAGACAGTGTAGAGAACAGATTACCTTATTGATGAAATAGATAGATAGATAGATACATAGGTAGATAGATAGGTAGATAGGTACATAGGTAGATAGATAGGTAGATAGATAAATAGAACTGTACTAATCCCTCGGGAGTATCCTTTGGGAAATTGGTGGTTGATCCAAGTGGTGGTTGATTACAAGATAATTTGATTTGAAAGTTGTCAGATATGTTGGACATTATTAAGATTAAATAAATCAGGGTGAATGCTACCATCTAGTGATTTCCACTTTACTTGCAAACGGTGAAAACCTGACGTTGCGATATCAGGTTTTCATTTTTGAATAAAAAACCTTAAAAACATTTATCACAGATATTGTGTATTTGTGCTATTATCCAGCCTATAATTTTGGTCACTCTAAGTTATTGGAAATCTCTAAAAAACTAGAATCCATATAGAAGTACTGTATAAGTGGCAGTACTTTGTATCAGTGTGTACACTAATAAAGGTACTTGTATAGTACGAATAACAGAATAGTACAAGCTGATGCCTGTGGTCTCTCTGTGTTTCACAGGTCTGGGCAGCTATCCCCCCGTGGAAGCAAGGCAGTCTTGCTGAGTTTGTAGTTCTCAGTGGAAACGAGGTAATGCTCACTGGAAACTGGTCTCAAATACTTTCACCTTGTCCCATATGATGACACATGCACCCGCTGAAGACAGACCTCTGCTCGTTACCCCACCCAGATATCCCCAAAACCCAAGTCACTGAGCCACACGGAGGCAGCAGCACTCCCCTATGTGGCCAGCACGGTCTGGTCAGCATTGGTCACCACTGGGGGGCTGAGGAGGGACAACTGTGCTGACAAGAGGTGAAGTCACCAGATTTATGGAGTAGGAGGTAAGTAGAGGTCTGTAGACTAACTTTCAACACCCCGCTGTTCTTCCTCTGTAGAATCCTGATCCTTGGAGCCTCTGGAGGAGTGGGAACATTTGCCATCCAAGTAAGAACCAGAGGCAGGTTGGGGAGGAGGGCGAGGGGGGCAGTTGCAACATCACTAGTTACTTCACAACTTACAGAGGCAGTGGAACCTCAAGACACTAGCATAATCCATTTCAGGACCTTGCTTGTAACTCAAGGCACTTATATTTTAATGCTTTACCATAGGAAAGATGAGAAAATCAAGAAGAAATGGTATGACAATATGTATAACTTGTGGGAGATGCATACTTTAGTTGACAAACACATTGTATGGACTGCTACTTGCATGATTGCTTGGCCACACAGTGTTGGCAACTGGAAGTGACATGTATTTCATAATATTTGCATCTTGAGGTTCCACTGTATTCTCATGTTAAATGATTATTCTCTTGTTAACTGGTTAAATGATCATTTTCTTTTGTTTAGCTGCTGAAAGCATGGGGGGCCCACGTGACTGTAACCTGCTCCCAGAATGCCGAGGGGCTGGTGAGAGGCCTCGGGGCAGACCAGGTGGTGGACTACACAGCCGGACCAGTGGAGGAGCAACTCAGGCAACTGGACCAGTGAGACCTCCAAAGGAATACCAGGACTTGTTACAGTGGACAGTCCAATCATGTCCTCACCCTTTTCCCCTCCTCATCCACGGTCCCACAGGTTTAACCTGATTCTGGACACTATTGGTGGGGACACAGAACAATGGGCACTGACGCTGCTAAAACCATGGAGTGGGGCCAAGTACGTGACCCTGGTAACGCCATTCCTGCAGAACACAGACACTTTTGGGATAGCTGATGGCATGATGAAGACGGCTTTGACGTTCTCCTGCAAGGCCCTCAAGGTGATGAACAGGGAGCTCCCAGATTGAGCTTATTAGTGATTTTTTTTAGATACTGCCCCCTACTGGACTGGGGTGTGTTGTGTTATGGTGACACCAATGCCCTACTAAGATACTGCCACATACTGGACGGGTGTGTGTTGTGTCATCGTCTGATCACTGAATTTTTTTCAGATGACTCTTCTCATTACACCTTGACGTGAGGTATTTTTTATTACTTGATAAGAATTGTCAGGGATTTTCAAAATTCAATTGGTTCATGTCGCATCATTCAGTCCATCGTTGACAGTTTGATGTTGATCATCCTCAGTTTTTTTTTTCTTCTCTACCTTTACCTGTAGCACCTGACCAGAGGAGTCCACTATCGCTGGGGCTTCTTCTCACCCAGTGGTCCTGCTTTGGACAAGATCACAGAAATGGTGGACGCAGGACAGGTACAGAACCACAGCGTCAGCGCCTGCAGAACTATGGCGGAATGGGGAGGACATACCTTAAAATACAACTCCATCCTTTCCTCTTTATTTCTTCTCAGATTCGACCAGTGGTGGAGGAAACATTCAGTTTTTCCCAGGTTCCTCAGGCCTTTAAGAAAGTGGAGAATGGCCATGCTCGAGGAAAGACTGTGATCGAGATGGTGAATCACAGTCGCAGTGCCAATCCATAGAACTGACTCTAATCCTCAGGTTCTGATCAAATCCCTCCTGTGATGAGTTTAGAATCTAAAGAAAAAATATTTCAAATGTCTGGTTGTCCTACTGGTTCACTAAGATGTTAATCGCATGGTTCTGATTAACATCAGTTCACAAGCCGGCTCCTCTCACTCCCTTTTTATTTGTCTCTTTGTGATAACATACTGCCTCACCCTAACCTGCTGCAGAGGGCAATGAGATTGAGGTTTGAGTTACATTTTGTAGTGTCATCTGGAAGATACTATATCACGTTGAGTCTGAGAGGCTTCACAGGTGGCTATCAATATTTTATGGTTAAAGTGACCAGTTCTAATGGTCCAGGTTGGAAGGAAAGTAAAGCAAGTTGATGGTGAAAGAGTTCTGTGTCCATGTGTCTTTCCACTTGCTGGCTCAAAATGGGACAGCTTAAGTAATCTTAACTGTGTAATTACTAAAAATAATAATAAGGTTCAGGTTTTCAAAACATCAAACACAGTAAATTGTTTTATTTTCACCTTATTTTCTTTCACATTCACATATTTACACCAAAGCCATAGACAGCGTCCTGCCAAGAAATGCTAACTCGTCTCTGTACAACAATGGTGAGCCAAAACACTCTGTTTCCCAATTCATATCAAAACTTTACAGCAGTGAACTTCACACAAAGGGGTGTAAAAAAAAATCTAGTAAAAGAAATAAAATAAAATCTAAAATCATTGTCTATATGTAGTCACAAGACGTAGTAGCCATCCACACTCAGTGTGACGTACGTTCAACATCAGCAGAGACAGGCAGTAAAACTGGAGTGATTGCTACCCTAACCCTCCTTTGTACAGTAAGTTGCTTTGGATAAAAGTGTCTGCTTAAAAGAAATTAGAGATGTCCAATGATATTGGCCAATTGACCCCCCGCCCCACCCATTATTTGCATTTTATTTAGTATTAGTAGTATGTGTGAATCATTGTCTTTTTTTTGGCGGGTGGCTGTACATTAGAGTGAAACCCACTAGATGGCAGCATTACAGCTCATATAGATAGTCTCATACTCATACAAAGGTTTGTTGAGAAGAATAAATAAACATTGTCAGGTTCATATCATAACCAGAAATAAAGTATTTGGATGATATCTGCAAACAAATTTAAGATCAGACATAAATAAGAGAGACATACAGCAGAGGGCAGTGTTTCCCAGGAAAGAAGTAAACAATGAGTATGTCTGTGTAGATTGTCAGTCATCCAAGTAAATAAATCCAAAATTAGTTACTTCAAGAGTAACTAGGCATTGTAGGTTTTTTGAAGAAGTTTCACCTCTCATTCATCTTTCGGGTGTAAATGAACCGCAGAGTCCTGTCCTGATGAGTTGCGTCTTCTGTTGTTGTATATGTTTATACAGTGGTTTTTTCAGTTACTAAACAAACACTAAGTTTCCAAACAACAACTATACAAAACACCTGGAGGAGAAGGGAAACAGTTTTGTGGATGAAGATGTCCAAATCCTGGCCAGACAGGTGATTTGAAAGAGGAGTGAAGGAAGCTATCCCTGTCAACCTGGAGAAACCTTCTCTCAACAGAGGGGGAAGACTAAGACACAGTCTTTCATCCACTTCTAAAGATGTTTTGAATTCTCTGCCTAGAAAATTCTCTTGTGATCAGACCAGGGTTTCATCACAAAGAAAAAAAAAACAATTGATACCAGTACTATCCCCCGCACCTCTAACTCAACATACAGCTGTAACCTCACCTCCCTCTTTTTAGCCTTTTGTTCTACGACAACCTCCCTTTCACAGATATGTAGCCTCGTTTGAGGTTAAATACCAGGACTCCCCTGTAGTCGGTTAGAACTGAAGAACCCTCTTGGATGAGAGGTGAAACGTCTACTAGAAACCTACTATGCCCAGTTGATAATTTTAGGTTAACAATGAGTAGTATACGCCTTTAGAAACTGGACGATGAGGAAGAGAAAACAACCGTCCGTTACTGATATTGTTGCCATGTCAGTTTATCGGTGCCTTGGTCTCCAAAAGATTAAAGAGTTCTAAACATCCTGAATTGCAGAATCAATGATCTTGCCAGCAAGGTACGAGAGATTAAGGTTTTCAGAGAAGTTCCACGGTCCACCTCTGGTTCAGCTTCCTCTCCTCGAACGTGTTAAGAATGACTTGGTTTCTGTCAAACTGTTTACCACCTGCAAAATCAAAGATGGAATTCAAAGGTCTTTCAGAGTTGTTTAGTTGATTCTGTCATTATTCAAGACCAAAAAAATATTTTCAAATTATTTTTAATTAATTCGTCTTCATCTGCTTGTCCCCTGTTGCGACGCAGGAGTAGCTTGTGGCACCCAAATCACATTGAAACATTTTGATTTGGGTGCCACAAGTGGGTGGTGAGGTTCAAATGATTCTAACTGTAAAAAAGTTGTAACTGCTTCAAAACACGAAAAGATAGCAGTGCTTAGTTACACTTTCCTTCCTGAAGCTGGGCAACATGAGTATGTGATGGAAGACAGCGTTGCTTTACCTTTGACCTCCAGGACCAGATCACGTTTGAAGTGGCAGCGGACCAGGCCATCCGGAGTAAGACTCCACAGCTGTTTGGCCCTGCCACCTTCTGGGCTGACACAGAGTCGGCTTCCTGGCAGCACCACTGGGCCTGAGGTCTCCAGCACGCAATCCTCCAGCATCTGTGGACAGAAGGAAAAGAAAGGATCAGTGAGTTAAAAATAAAGTACAAACTTTGTTCATAACTCAATACATGTCATTTTCTGTTGGTAGATGGGGAAATGTTCAATCTGGACTAAAACTAGCAATGCAGATACACTCCACTCCAGATACAATTTTTTTGGGATGTCCAAAAGTATCAACGGACTGATATTAGTAAAATATCTAATATCTGTATGATTTTTTTTTATCCGATGAAGTGAAATGAAGTAAATTTCTTTATATGTAAGTGAATTTGATAGATGGCAGGATTGCATTATTAAAGTAATCTCATACCTATACAAAGTTTTGTTCAGACATATAAATAAATTAACAGGACTATATTGTCAATGGTTGATATTGGAATCTGAAAAATTGACCTGGTCAGGGCCATGTGGAAGGAAGGAAGCAAGTGTCTTGGCACCAGAGAGTTCTCCTGCGACATTCACTTCACACCAGTGCACAAACGTTTGAAATAACTCTGGAGTTATGGAGCGTCAGACTTTACGAGGAGGTGTGACAATATATTAGCTAAGGAGAATTCACCACCAGGTTTGGAGGACAAAACTTGGTATTATAAGAAGAAGCAGGTTTTTAGACCAGTCTGGGGTCAGACACAAAAAGACAAGAGTTTTCCGCACTGACTGTGAATGTACCAAATCGATCAAAGGCTTTGCTGAAGTTATACTTTTACAAGTGTGATGCACTTCAACGCAACTGAGCTCACACATAAAGATCATTCGTTGGATGGGGGAAGGACAAATAATGTAATGTGAAAGGGACTATGTGTTTTGATCAAGGAACAGATTTCATACTCTAATCCTCCAACAAAACAGCAAGCCCAGAGATTATCAGTGACATAACAGTGACCAGTACCTTGCAGGTGAGCTGTCCGTCCCGATAGAGCCAGACCTGCTCTACCCCTCCAGTCTCTTCCACAGCCTGGATTCTCATTAGTTTTATGTCGTCTAGGGTTCCAGTCAGTGACATCACACCGCCGGTCCCACGGTTCCGCAGACAGAAGTACGTCTGCTTCTGTTGACAGTAGAAAACATAGCGCCACAGAAAGTCAGAGATGAAGTCAGTTTTAAGATTTTTTTTTTCATCGTTTCTCTACCTGAAGCAAAGGCCGCAGAGATCCAATCTGCTGCCAACCAATCAGCTTACACAGGTCTGTCACCTGACAAGGCCGCAAGAACAGCTGCCGACCCCGAAAGTTACTGCCCTCGTACAGGACCCACCTGCAGTTGAGGGTCAGACAGAAATATGTTAGTTCACCGTCACCATGATGACACAATCACATGTCACCTTCCACATACTGTCGACATGTCAGCTGGCCGGCCACGGCTATAAGCTAAACTGACACTGATTTCGGGAATTTCGTGAGTTCCTGTCAAAAATCAGGAGAACTGTTTCCGAGGCAAAAGTTACAGAGCATGAGTCACTGATGTAAAAAGGGATAATTATCTACGTTTTCTGAAGTCATTAGTTAGACCGCGACACTTCATACTCTTGTCCAGCAGGGGGTGCTGTCTGATAATGTCACTGGTCTGACTATGACACTTCACACTCCAGTCCTGTAAATGGCATTATATGAAAATGTACGTACATGTTAGTCATTACAATATACTGTATGTAAGGGTTATGAAACATTTTGTATTTTTTTAACAAATCAAAAAATGCTGAAACTCAAAAAGTTCTACATACAACAAATACACAAAATACAAGAATACTGTTTAAATATCAAAAACCTGAAGTGAGGAATTATGCTGTTGCATGAACAATAAAACAACAGATGACTTACATTCCTCCCTCCACCAGCACTGAGTGGACCCGTGTGTTGAGACCGGCCTGCTGCAGGTTCACTGCTTCACAAGTCAACACTGTCCTGCGACCCCTGCAGCCCGCCTTCCCGAACAGAACAATGGAAGGCAGAGAGAGCTCCTGCAGGTTCAGGAGAGAAAGAAGAAATTTCTTTTTTTGTCATTGTGACGTTGTGATTCACACCACAGCGCACAACAAAATTTGGCCTCTGCATTTAACCCATCATCAAAGTGAGCAGTGGGCAGCTAATGAGCGCCGTGTGGGGACGATACCTTGCTCAGGGCATCTCAATGGTAACTTGGCAGTAGTCGGATTCGAACCGGGCACCTTGCAGACCGTTTAGTCCGCTTCCTTTACCACTAGGCTACTACCCCTTCAAACCACTAGGCCACTACCCCTTCAAAAGAGGGTGGGTGTTGTAGAAAATACATTATAAAAAATTATTTTTTAAGGATGTCTGATATTAAGTTTTTGCTGATATTGTTCAAACACTTATTTTCTGATTCTGATATCAACCAAAAACCAATGTATTAGGGCAATGTCCTAGTGCTTGCTTTGTGATTCCGGTGGCTTTTGCTTCCATATACAGCAATTTTTCCCAACAATCAGTAGTAGAATGCTTTATTTGCAGAAATCCAGACATTGTCTTATCAGGTATACATTATCATAGAAAATAACAACAACAATTATTACAGGTATAAAATAATAATGC
Source organism: Paraplagusia blochii (assembly GCA_016785265.1). Taxonomy (NCBI): domain Eukaryota; kingdom Metazoa; phylum Chordata; class Actinopteri; order Pleuronectiformes; family Cynoglossidae; genus Paraplagusia; species Paraplagusia blochii. The sequence continues at coordinate 201,966 of JAFBJS010000740.1, forward strand.
ATCCATGTTATTGGACATCTCTAATATTTGCACATATTCATACTCACATGTCCTGTGGTTTGGATGGAGCGGATGACTGACCCTGAGGACAGGAGACCCATGGACCCAGGACTTGGGTACTCACCCTCCTCCAGAACAAACAGGTTGTCTGTGAATTCAGCGCCCTGGTATGCCACCCAGCTGTCTCACACACAAACAATCACACACACATTAATAATATAAATAATCCTCTCCTAAAACATAGAATAAATTTATTGTTTATTTAATATTTATATTAAATTGCAATTTCAATGCCAATATAGGTAACTATCTTTACAAACCACTGTATGAGGATATCTAACTCATACAACTTAATGAGCTGGAATGCTGCAATCCAGTGACCATCACTGTCATATACAGCCGTATTCCCAAAACTATTTTTAGGGCACAATATTTGAGGAAAACCCAGGTATTGTGTTATGTGTGTTCACCATTAGAAGAAAAGCTGAAAAACAATTCTTGGAAATATTTCTCAATTTGCTGATATTGACTGTTTTTCCTGGACACGGGGTATGTACTCCCAAAAGTAAGTTCTAACCTTCCAGACAGGACTTTGCAGGATTTTGGCACAAAGTTTTGGTCTAGAGATGTGCTTTCCACCAGCACCACCCGCTCTCCATGAAAGTCTGGCTGGGAGTACAGCTCCACCTGTGAGTGAATGAATTGTATCACTAATGTATCAGTGAGTGAAAAATCATTAACTTCAAAAACTGTTGTCAGGGATGTGGGGGCACCTTGAATCTTTTAGATCCAACCAGCATTTCCTAAAGAACACAGAAAGGAGAGACATGTATCAGACCTAGCTCTCAGCCCATAGGCTAGTTCAGCTACAGAACAGGCCTCACATGAAATACTGGCTGAATAGAAGAGATCTTGAAGTTCTGGGCCCCCCAGTCCTTGGGGTTGGCATACAAGCCTTTCTCTAGAACATAGAGTTCTCCGCTAAATCCAGGTTTCTCAAATGCCACCCATCTGTGGAACAGAAGAGAACAGAATGTCTTGTGAAGACTGGGACAGATGTTACTGTCACATCAGAACTGTACTGGGCTGCATTGAACATCAGAACTGTACTGGGCTGCATTGAACAAGGCTGGACTGGATTGTAATGTACTGAACCAGACTGATTCTTTCTAGACCATAGGTCTAGTAATGGTTAAATATCAATAATTTAAGCTACTGTGTTCAATTTTATACCAACAGCACCAAAAACAGTTTTGATGTGGGCTGAACAGAACTGATTAGGGGAGATTTATCAGGCAACCATATTCCAAAAAGAAAAGAAACACACACTATAGTTGTTAATACAAAGGTAAAAAAATATATAATGGTAGAGGTAACAAAACCATATACTGTGTTATCTTCACTTTAGTTACCAAAAAATATTTGCGACTCCCGGTGTTTTTTTTGTGGAAACTGGTACCAAATGGCTCTTTGGGTGTTAAAGGTTGCCGACCTCTGTACTAGACCGAACCAAAACAAACTTACTGGACTGAACAAAACAAGAACAAGAGTGTCATGATACAATTAAGAGCCACGCTGTGTTTTTAAGCAGTTCAGTTCAAGTTCAGACTTGACTTGATTTGATTTGATTTGGCTGATCAACACACTAGTTTTGTGCCTGTGTCACCTTTCTTACATGCTGCCTTCTCATTGGCTGTAACGTTGGGAGCCTCAAAAGCTAAAAATTGACAAAGAAGAAGAAAACTAAGAAAATAGCATGGGCTTGGTTCTAACATTCACAGGGAAACCAAAAGTCAACTTGAAGTGAACCTGAAGTTTACTTTGAGTGCACCCAAAGTTTACACGAATGTAACTAGGGGTTTACATGAAGTTAACTTGAAGTAAACTAGAAGTTCACCAAAAGTGACCATGCAGTGCACTCAGCTCCACAGTTCACCAGTAAAACATATTCTGGTTCTGAGGCCAGAAACCTACTGACAGCAGAAACAGAGAAACCTGGGTGTGACCTCGGACCAAGTCTGTGACTGGACTTTTCTGATTTACTCACACTCCACTGAGGACGTTGGCTGACTGGGTCTTAGTGCCGTGGCTGATTTCCCCCATGTTCAGTACGGGACCGAGGAGCCCCACATTGAGCCCGAGTGCATTGTAGTTTTGCTCAGTGTAGAGTTTAATGTGAGGAGACTGAAAATCCTGAGGACGAAAGCCACACATCTACAGCTTCAGCCTGGGCGGTCAAAGTTAATTACCGGTAGTCAACAGGATAAGTTAGTTTATCAAAGTCAACTAGTTAACAGCATTAGATAGTTAATCAAAGTAAACTTACTAACGTAAGTAAACTAAATATTTGACTGGAGTAGTTACATTATCAATGTTAGTTGTAGTTTATTACAATCTAATCAGATTACTTACTGATTAACCACAATAATTGTCATTATTACCAATCACAATCAATTGTGATTTTTTTACAATCATGATTATTAATATAATAATAAATGTATATAATTCATGACAACCATGATTATTAACAATCACAGTTAATTGTGATTAGTTGTAACTAATGCACAGTCTCTGTCATCAGTGCAGTTTAAGTGTGTGTCACAGACAGTCGTGGTCCACTGAGACACCTACGGTGCATATGGGCCGCAGGGACAGGATTCCATCCTCAGATCCACCCCAGTCATTCCAGTGAGGATAATGCCCCTCTTCCAAGATATACTGTTGCCCTTCAAAGTCTGCCTGCTGGTAACCGACCCAACTACAAAGACAAAAATCTCAGCATTAAAAATGCCAGTGTAGACATTTGTCCTGTACGACCTGGCCAGATACTCACAGTCCACCAAGGATCTTCATGGAGCCCACTGTAGACAAAGATGTCCTCTTCTTCTCATCAGTTGACCTTTCCTCTTCATCTACTTCCTCTAGACAATACAAAAGGTCATCCACTTCTACACACTCTCCTTCAAAGTTTGCCTTCTCAAACAGAAGAGCCTAGAGAATGGATTGACAGGAAATAGGAGCAGAGTGTCATCATTTTTTAATAATTCAAGCTTTTTTATATCAATCTCCCCAGAGCCCTCTCTTAGAGATAGGGTGAGGAGCCCTTTTCACTTGGAACGAGCTTGGAGTACAGTTGCTGCTCCTCTACATCCATCCAGAGGAGTCAGTTGAAGTAGCTTAGTAATTTATCATCTAGGAGGAGCTCAGATGATGGCTTACAGGAAGGGTACCCAGAGGACGACCCAGGACCTGCATATCATCCCCCAATGATTCCCCCAAAATACTATGATTACGCAATATTTGTAAGACCATTTTTTTCGTTTTCCCACGATAAAGAAAATCCAATAAGTCAAACCCTGGGTTTTGCCAGATTTGCTTAATCTGCTTAATTTGCTTAACCTCTGTTTTGGGGGCAAACAGGTGTTTGGTGTATTGGACACCTATCAATACATATCAAGTTTCTAGTTTAAAGTAATAATCCAGAAAACCCTGGATTGGGGGGCTTAAAACTCTGTCATGGTAGCTGCGTCCATGAGAAGCGTCTTTATGTTTAAAACCATTCTGTTTGAATCAATGATCACAGTAATATAAAAACCACAGACCTTGACTTCAAGGGGCTGCTCCACTCTGATGGCACCCTGAAAAACAACAGATGTGTCAGACACAGACAGAAGAACACAATAACACTGTGACACAGACAGCAGTGGCCGTACCATTCTCAGGGGTCTCAGTGAGCCAACAAAAGGTTCAGGGAAGCCCCAGGCCTCAGGGCAGGGGTACTCCCCTGCCTCCAGTACTCCTATCAGACCTCCAAAGCCCGGGTCAGTGTAGACCAGCCAGCTAAAGACCATACAGAAACAGAGGTTCATACACTGTAAAACAGGGGCATCAAATATACGGCCCACTAGGACAATCAATCCAGAAGAATTTTGAAAGTGAAAAAAATGCAATTAAAAGATCACTGGAGATCAATTATCCCTCAAGAGCTCAAATATGACTCTCAAAATGGAGATTTGAGTCACTCTAAAGATAAAAGGTCACTCTGGAGAGGTCACTTAGAAGTTACACTGGAGATAAAAGGTTGCTCTAAAGATAAAAGGTTACAAGATATCTGGGTATCAAAGGTCACTCATCTAAGGTAACAATGAAGTTAAAGGTTTCACTCAAGATCATATGTCACTCTGAGGATCAAAGGTCACTCCGGATATTAATGGTCATTCAGGTAAAAGGTTGCATAGTCAATACACAGTCAAATACTTTTTATGTGCACACAGAGAACTGGTGGATGTTCTAAGCTCCAGTGGCCCAGCCCAACCCTGCGGCCCACATTCCTTCACTGACAGAAAACAGATGCTGAACTTAGACCCCTCCTCACACTTTCCCCTGTAAATATGTTCTTTCTGTAGCCTTCTACCTCTCCACTCCTACAATCAACAGACAGAAATGCTGTCAAAAAAAACAAGTTCAACGACATTGAAGGCCAAGTCCATGATACTGCAGTATTACTCCAGTAGCTCATAAGTCGTGTTGTTGTAGTATTGGAGTAGGACACAAGATCCAGTCTGTTTCCACTTCAGCATAAAGTATATGAACTCACACTCCCGAATGGACCCTGATGGACCCGGTGGTCTGGGGTATCCCAAACGAGCTGACCTCCATGGTGTCTTCACAGAATGACATCATCCTCCCCAAACCGTTGACCTCGGAGAACAGATCTATCCTGGCCAGGCTGTAGTCCTATAGACGCACACACGCACACATACAGACACACACACTATTTAAGCTGCAACCCAGATCGTCCAGAAAAATTAATTTCTGCTCAATAATTTTAGCTGGAATAAATGTCATGTAAATTTGTGCAAAAGGGAAATGTGTTTTTTTAATGCTAGAGATGGATCAACCAGGCAAGAGACGAAGAGGAATGCCAAAGAGGGGCTTTATGGATTCATGGAGGTAGTTGGAGTTAGAGCTGAGAATAGAGAGGACAGGGTGAGATGGAAATTGTTCAGTGGCTGTGGCAACCCCTGTAATATAGGGACAAGCCTAAAGGAAAAGAAGATGAAGAAGAAAACATGTTTTCTGACCCTGTACAGTACCTCCAGATACCCACCAGGGGCACTCCTGGTTATGAGCCATCTGCGTTAGCATTTGTAATTGTTTTTTACTACAAACATCTAAAAATTTGATTTATACAAAAGAACAAATAATGTTAACTGCATTAGCAGCTCTCCCTAGAGGGTTCACAGTGAAGTAATGATCAACGCATTTTTACTCAGTTGTTGACTGAAAGAACACATAGTCCTATTAACTTACTCTAACAGCCAGTCGGATGGACCCGATGACCACTGGTATAGTTGGGACAGACTGACCATTCTTGTCCAGAATTGTCTGGGTTTCTTCGTCCGCCCAGATGTTTACAATCTGATCGGTGGGTCCTTCTTCCAGGGCAATGACTCGGCCCTGGAAACCAGGGTTTTCATACAGCAGCCAGCTGGAGAGTCATAACAAGTTAGTCAGTGATGTAGAGTTGGTTAGAAAGAGGGAGTTAGTCAGTTGAAGAGTAAGTCTACGATGAAGAGTTCAATAACAACAATAATTATGTTATGTAAAGTCCTCCAATCGAGGGCAGTGTGTCACCATCCTCTGATGACTCTGACAGAGATGACAGATGAGAAGTTCAACATTGTAGCATCCTCTACATCACTGTATAACTCCAATGCTTGTCCTTCAAATTGAGCACATTCATAGAAGACAATCTGTGTGAACACAAACCACACAAGTTATTCCAGTCAGATATCCGAGTGTCTCCTGTTGCACTGTTACGACAAAGTTAGGTCCCCTACCTTCCCAGGTCGTCTATGGACTCCTCTCACTACCGGCACCTGAGAGGAGATGGGAGTGCAAGTCAACATCACTACTACTACTGGTTCTGCAAAAATTAAACTAGTCGTGAAAACAAATAGTCTATTTATTGGTAGGAAATAGCAATAGATAAGCAGTAAAATAAAGTAAACATCAAGCTGCGCTGCCTGTATTGTTGCAGCACAGAGGCCAGATCGTGACTGTGTCACATGACCTTTTACAACATTACCTAACTCTGCTCTGTTTCATCACTGGAATGGCAATTCAGTTCCTTGTTTGTGGCAAAGGCTGCTTTTCATTCACTCTGAGGAAACCATGCACATTTACTAATGGAAAAAACATCCCAGAATGCTTTTTGTTTGACTTTTGTCCTCTGTAAAAGCATCCTACAATGGATCCTACAGTTCCTTTCTCCAGCCTAATAATAATTGATATATATCAGGTCTTTCTTTATACTATACTTACTTTGTACTTTACGAGAACGCTCATTAAGGTTGTACAGTAGTGAATTTAGTGTCAGTCTCAGCCTGTAGTAAAAGACGTCCCCTGTCCAAACAGATACTTTACTTCCTCAGTCTCTAATTTGACTGGTTTGGGAATTTGTGAGTAAACAAGACACCCAAACTAGTCACATGAACCACTCATCGCCGTTCATCTACACTGACAGACCAGAATAATAAAGGTCCTACCTTTTTCTTACTCAAAGAATTTTCCACTCGACTTTTCTTTTGGGTGTGGGTGTTTGTTTGGGGCCTGACAGAGTGGAGCGGTCCCTGTAGAACCCCTTCCACCCTGGAAGGTTCCAAGGGCAAGGCCTGGTCCATGTCAGTATTCTCTGAGGTTGCTGTGGAATCCTGGGAAACTTCAGCACATCTTTTGTTCTTCTTGAAGTATTTCTCCAAGTGATCAGGCAGCTTGACCTCTGAGAATGTGGGGAGAGGAGGGACAGGGGGGGACGCAGGGTCTTTCACTAACTCATTAGTTAAACTTTTACTACCAACCGGGGCTAAGTCTTGATTACTATCCTTCACACCCTCCCTTTCTGCATCTGTGCCAAGTGGCAAAGTCAGAGAAGCATTGGATCCAGGGGTATTTTGCTCCCTTGTCTTCCTGGGGGAACTCAGAAGGCTGGAAAGAATGGACATCCGACCAAGTCTTGTTGTCAGTTTCCCAGGTTCCTCTCCATCAGCATTCTCTTTGTGACTCCCGTTCCCGTTGTCAAACACGTCATCCAGTGCTGGACCCTCCCGGGTGCGTTTTTCAAGCGTACGGCCCTCTCTGTTGGCTGCGTTCCGTTTAATGACCATAGCTGGTGAAGGGTCCTTAAATGTCTTTCCATTTTTCCTCAGGCCAAACTGGAATTCATCTGGATCAAAGGTTTTCTCAAAGTAGTCTTCTTTGATGGCTGGCATGGCAAAGGGCGGAGAGTGGGACTTACGATCAATGTGTCTCTTTGGAGGTAGTGAGAAAGGAATTCCACCTTCCTTGATGCCTCTAATGAAATCCTCATAGTCATCTGGTTCCAGGGACTCATCTTCGCTGGCATAGGCCTGCAGACGTTTCAGGTGTTCCTTCTTCTGTTGGTGTGGATGTTCCACATCCAACCAACTGGATGGAGATTCTTTCTTTGGCTTTGGACCTAGAGAACTTTCTTCAGACAATAGCACTGATCTGCTACATGACCGTGATGGTTTCTGTTTTTCTTTGATACCTTCCTTGTGTCTCTTGGACTCAGCAACAAGTCTTGTTGTCTTTTCCACATCCGTGGTTAACTTCGCCTCTGGTTCTTTGATATCTTTGTCTTCGTTCCTGATTTCTGTCTTGTTCACTGTAGCTTTTAGCACAGCCTCATCTCGACTTTTTTGATCCGGAATTATCTGATTACCTGAAACATCAACAGCCACTTGTCTCAGTTCAGTCTTTGTTTCCTGTGAATGTTGCACATTCTTTGGAGATTTAAGGTCTGTGAAGTTCTCTGTTGTGGTACTAGTAGACATTGGCTTGAGTTTCTTATCTGTTTGTACTTCAAATTTCTGTGTTCCTCTTTCTTGGTCTGAAAGACGGTTTTGATCTTCAGACTCTAAGAGTCTGTTCTGGTAGTCTTTATCTTTGACCAAATCCCTCTGCTCCAGACTCTGTTCAAAGTCAGCATTTGCAGTTGAAGGATGAGTATTGTCGTGGTTTTTCTTCTGTAGATGACTGAACAAGTTCTTCACTGTCGTCTCCTCTTCTTCTATCACTTTTATGTTTACCATCTTCACTGGGTTTTCACCTTGACATCGTATGGACCTCTGGTCTAGTTGAATGTCCACGTCTGTTGCCATGGTTTCACTTTCAGAGTCAGTGGTCCTGTCAATACACTTTGGTGATGTTAGTTTTTCTGGATGTCTCTGTGAGTCCAATTCCTGTATTCCTTTAACCACATCCTGAACAACTTCGAAGGTCTTTTGCACAAATGTTTTTTGGTCATCATTGGATGATGTTTCCTTATGACTGATTGCAGTGTTGCCTTCAGTTTTCAATGAAACCTTCTCAGGTGAACTGATGTCTCCTTGAAAACTAGCAATTATTTTTATATCTTTTAAGTCATTCTCCTGGACTGCTGTAGATGTTTCTTCCAAGGTTTTAGTCTTGGGGTCTTTTAGTTCCTTGACGTTTTCAGTTCCTTTAGCTTTAAGTTTTTTGGTTCTTTTGTGTTTCTTCTCTGAAGCCTCTTCTTTGGTAGTATACTGTATCTTTGTTTTTATTGCTTCAAAATTATTTTCCTCTACTCTTTCATTCCTTAGTCTAGTGTTCTGTTTTGCCTCAGAAACGTCTGTTGAGCGTACATTAACTGTGGAAACATCTTCTTCCTCTGGCACAACCTCTATCCAGGTATCCGTGAATTCCTTTGCAATTTCTGAATTCTGGTCCACCTTTATCTTCTCACCAACAGTATCTTTTTGCTGCTGGTCTCCACAAACCTCCAAGTCTGAATTCTTGATTTTTGATACTGTAGAGAGCTTTCCCCTGTGAGCTGATACATCCACCTGTCTAGCAGCACTTTCCTTAAGGCCCCTGGTGTTGTCATCCTGCTCCTCTGTCATGTACAGTTCCCCAGCACTTTCAGTTTTTAACTGTATTGAGGAGTTTTTCTTGTCAACATCAGGAAGTTCTCCACCTTCTGCTCCAGAGCCTGTGTCCTTTGAAGTAATATTCCCCTGATCTTTCCTATATCCTTCTGTTTCTGAATTTGAATTTAATTCTGCAGTAAGGCTGCCATGTAGATACTGTGTGTTGTCCTTCCCAGAGGTCTCTGGTATTTGTTTTTTCTCAACAGCCTGAGTCGCTTTGTCTTCTAGTTCTCTGAAATCACTCATGGTTGTAGATGCTGGAGCCTGGGTATGTTCATCTGAACGGTTGGCTTTAACTTCTTGAGAAAGGTTCTCCTGTAGATCCTGCGTCTCCTTCATACCAGAGGTCTCAGCTTCTGTTTTTTGTTTTTCCTTATCATCCTGAGTTGCTCTGTCTTCTTTTTCTCTAAAATCACTAATGGTTGTAGTTGTTGGAGCCTGGGTCTGTTTATCTGAACTGTTGGCTTTAACTTCTTGACCAAGCTTCTCCAGTAGATCCTGCGTCTCCTCCTTCCCTGAGGTCTGAGCTTGTGGTCTTTGTTTTTCCTTATCACCCTGAGTAGCTCTGTCTTCTTTTTCTTTAACATCACTCATGGTTATAGTTGTTGGAGTCTGGGTCTGTTCATCTGAACTGTTGGCTTTAACGTTTCGAGAAAAGTTCTGCAATAGATTCTGTGTTTCCTCTTTCCCTGAGGTCCCAGCTTCTGTTTCTTGTTTTTCCTCAACATCCTGTGAAGATTGGTCTTCTTTTTCTTTAACATCACTCATGGTTTTAGATGCTGGAGCCTGGGTCTGTACATCTGAACTGTTGACTTTAACTTCTCGAGAAAGGTTCTGCAATAGATTCTGTGTTTCCTCTTTCCCTGAGGTCCCAGCTTCTGTTTCTTGTTTTTCCTCAACATCCTGTGAAGATTGGTCTTCTTTTTCTTTAACATCACTCATGGTTGTAGATGCTGGAGCCTGAGTCTGTTCATCTGAACTGTTGACTTTAACTTCTCGAGAAAGGTTCTGCAATAGATTCTGTGTTTCCTCTTTCCCTGAGGTCCCAGCTTCTGTTTCTTGTTTTTCCTCAACATCCTGTGAAGATTGGTCTTCTTTTTCTTTAACATCACTCATGGTTTTAGATGCTGGAGCCTGGGTCTGTACATCTGAACTGTTGACTTTAACTTCTCGAGAAAGGTTCTGCAATAGATTCTGTGTTTCATTTCTTTTTTCTCAAGAGCCTGAGTCGCTTTGTCTTCTTGTTCTCTGAAATCACTCATGGTTGTAGATGCTGGAGCCTGGGTCTGTTCATGTGAATGGTTTGCTTTAACTTCTCGAGAAAGGTTCTCCAGTAGATCCTGTGTCTCCTTACCCGATGTCCCAGCTTCTGTTTTTTGTTTTTCCTCATCATCCTGAGTAGCTCGGTCTTTTTCTCTAACATCACTCATGGTTGTAGTTGTTGGAGCCTGGGTCTGTTCATCTGAGCTGTTGGCTTTAACGTCTTGAGAAAAGTTATGCATTTGATTCTGTGTTTCCTCCTTTCCAGAGGTCTCAGCTTCTGGTATTTGTTTTTTCTCAACACCCTGTGAAGATTGGTCTTCTTTTTCTTTAACATCACACATGGTTTTAGATTCTGGAGCCTGAGTCTGTACATCTGAACAGTTGACTTTAACTTCTTTGGAAAGGTCCTCCAGTAGTTCCTGTGTCTCCTCCTTTCCAGAGGTCTCAGCTTCTGGTATTTGTTTTTTCTCAACAGCCTGAGTCGCTTTATCTTCTTTTTCTCTACAATCACACATGGTTGTAGATGCTGGAGCCTGGATCTGTTCATTGGAACTGCTGGCTTTAACTTCTGTAGAAAGGTTCTCTAGTAGATGCTGCGTCTTCTTACCAGATGTCTCAACTTCTGTTTTTTGTTTTTCCTCAACATCCTTAACAGCTTCGTCTTCTTTTTCTCTGACATCACTCATGGTTGTAGCTGCTGGAACCTGGGTCTGTTCATCTGAACAGTTGGCTTTAACGTGTTGAGAAAGGTTCTCCAGTAGTTCCTGTGTCTCCTCCTTCCCAGAGGTCTCAGCTTCTGTTTTTTGTTTTTCCTTAACATCCTGAGTAGCTTTGTCTTTTTTTTCTCTAACTTTGCTAATTTTTGTAGATCCTGGAGCTTGGGTCTGTTCATCCGTCTCCTCCTTCCCAGAGGTCTTAGCTTCTGGAGATTGGAGTTTCTTCAACATAGCATGAGAATCTTCCTCTTTATTACTGTGTATTTCATCAGTTAGGACCTCCGTCTTTAGAGTTTGTTTTACCTCAACATCAAGAGAGTACTTGTCCTTCTTTCCTACAACATCTCCATCTTTGGTGGTAGTGGTTTTATTTTCTAGATCCTGGTTTATCTCTAACATCTCCCATTCTTCACCGGGGATCTGATTGTCTAAACCTTTAGCTTTGACATCTGAGGGAGGGTTCACCAGTAGCTCTTCTGTCTTAGTCTGATTTTTCTTTAGATCAGCACCATGTTCACCTCTCAAGACAGGTATCTCTGAGGCCTGTTTCTTGTCATAATCACCAGTCTCTCCATCCTTCTCTTTTCGTGCACCCTGAGGTCTCATGGTCAAGGGTACAATTCCTGTAACATGGTCCTCCCTCAGATTTTGACTCTTACTCTCTTGCTCTGGTATTGTGGAGGATATTGTGGAGTTCTCTGCTAGACAATTGGCTTGTCTGTTCCTACAGGTCCTAAATGCTGGAGTTGGTTTTTCTTCTAGATCGTTGGTACCATTTTTCTCCTGCTCTCTTATATCCTGTACTTTAGCACTAGTGTCTTCCAGCTCTGGCGTTGGAACTGCCTTGATTTTTTCACCAAGAGGTTCCAAACTTTTAGTCCCTGTGTCTTTTGGTTCCTTGACATCTTCAGCTTCTTTAGCTTCCAGTTTTTTGGATCTTATGGATTTATTTTCTGGAGCTTCTTCTTCTTCTGCAGTACCCTGCATTTTTATGCTCGAGATTTTTATTTCTTTAGTGCAGTAATCGGGCGTGGAGTTGATCTCTGGTCGCTCAGATTTTCCTCCCAGTGAAAGAAGCTCTTTGTCTGTTTGATTTTCAACATTCCTGGACAATTGACAAACAGCTCCCTTCTCTGTGTGAACTTCCAGAGCCTGTGGTTTTGTTTCAGCTTCGGTGTTCTCCAGTGTGGCTGATGGCTTGTCCTTTCCAATTTTTTCCTCCAGGGTTTTCTGTAGATGTGAATCACTGTTGACTTTTCGTTCAGCAGTGATAGGAGTCTCTCCGACAGCCCTGTCTCCCGACTTGATATCCTGCTCTTTGAAAAGTGCTGTGGTTCGTGTTGGAACACCACTGATCTTGTTGTACAAGCTAGTCTTTTGGTTACAGCAGGTAGCGTCATCCACAGGTTGGAACGATGTATCGTTTCCATCCTCCAAAGCTGGTACCATGTCAGTGGCAGCAGAGGACAGTTTGTTCCCCTGTATTATATCTGGAGTCAGATTGCAGACCTGCAGCCCGTTATCTGTTGAACAGTTTTCTTCTTCCTGTGTAATGTCATTACTCTCAGTGTATGACACAGCTTCTGCTGGAGCTGCTGTGTTTGATTCTGGTACAGGTTCAGGTAGAGTTTCTGCTGGTGTGTAATCAGCATCTGTGCCCATCTGATCCTCACGGTTTGACAGCTGAAGTTCTGTGTCTGTTTTTTCACTCCCTTCCAGCCCAAGCTCCTTGGTTTTTGGCGGTCCGGTGTCACAGTGTTTGTCGGTGCCCCATATGTTGGCAGAAGAGTCACCCGGAGACTCCTGCTGGCTCCTCAGTTTAACTTTGCTTGAAATTCTCTGACCCATGGTTGGAAGTCTGCTCCCCGGGTCTCCTGTGTCCTTCACTGGACTTTTTGGCTGAGACTGAATATTCTCCGTGTCTTTGGGCAGTCTGCTTTTTTTCTCTGGTTCAGAGATGCCCATGGCCTTCTCGTCACAGTTTTTCTGGAACTGTTTGAGTTGCCGTGGTGACAACTTCCCACCTGATGGGTATGCAAAAAACAGTTTTAATAAAAATAGAGAAAGGTTTAAATGTTCTTTAAAGGAACAGTTCAATGTTTTTAGCTCTCTAGAAACAAAAGACAAATGATTACTATGAGCTCCACTTTTATGGCTGCTATAAGCTTAGCATGAACACAATTTGCTCTACTGCACATTGCATATATATACATATATATATATATATATACACATATATATACATACATCTATATACATATATACATACACACATATATATATATATATATATATATATATATATATATACATATTTATATATTTTTTTTTTTTTTTTTTTTTTTTTTTTT
>JAFBJS010000740.1:215522-251946 GCA_016785265.1 Paraplagusia blochii
ATGTCCTGTATATATATATACATATATATACTGTATATATATATATTACACACATATATACATATATACATATATCCATATATATACATATATACACATATCCATATATATACATATATACACATATATACATATATACATATATACATATATATACATACATATATATATACATACATATATATATATAAATCCAATATTTTCATTATTCTCATTTTGGTTGGAATTAAGGAATCAGACTAATAATTCTTGTCACATAATAGTTGATATTAGTTCCCATGTTGGGGGTTGGTATAGAGAGACAGCTATAAGGAAAACATAAATTAAATCAAATTGGCTATGAAAACAGGTTTGCAGAATGCTGAATCCCCAGCTTTGGATATTAACTCACAAAAACACAACATACTGGTTTCTGGTTTAGTGAGGGGCAGTAATCAAAGCACCAGTCCTGGAAGATCTTTAACATTGGAATGACCACTGGATTATAAACTAAAAATCGTCCATGACCTTTTCCCTTGTTTGTTTTGTTAGGATAGCTTCTGAATAACTAAATAACACAGAATGTGTTTCAATATTTTTAATATGTACATGATGTTTATGATAAAATTAATGCCGTGAGTGGGGGCAGTGACGACTAGAGATAGTGAAAGCAACAGGAAAACCCCTTGCTCACCTTTCACTGGCGTCTCAGGCAGCAGTGAGGAGATATTTCCACCACGTCTTGCTCCAACTGCCGCTTCCTGTTTGTAGGAACTTCTCTGGAGTTTTTCTGGGTCTGGTTGGACAGACATGGGTTTTCTGTGGGTACCAACACTGACATGGGCTGTTTCTTCAGTACTTTTTTTTGTTGGAGATGAAATGGGCAGGCGGCTTTTTGAGGTGGAGGAGGTGTTACCAGGAGGGCTCTGGTGCAGTTTCCTGAGGACACTCTCCTTCTCAGGAGATAGGCCCAGGACACTGGAGATTCCGGTGTCCTCACTGGACTTTTCCTTCAGTCTCTGACCTTTTCTGTAGGTAGACTTAGTTGGAGAAAGTTGCCCCGACAGAGTTTTGTCGTTTTTGGTCTCCTCAGAACTGGACTTCTTGGTGGATCTGACCGTGATGGTCAGTGGTTTGGAGGGGTCTTTGGTCTTGGATTTCATCTGGAGTTTAGATTCATTGCTCAGTGACGCCGTCGATGTTGATCTAACATCAGAATCGGATGGTGTCCTTTTAGGGATTTTAGACTTGTTGCTGTCTGAGCTGGGGGAACTTTGGTCCTTTATGGTCGAAGAAGAGATTTTGGTGCTGTCTGTGGAGACCATTGCTTTTGTTGTGATGCCACTGACTCTGCTTGCAGCTGATGGCAATACCATCTTTGTGCTGAGTCTGGTCACTGGTTTGACGGTGGTCGTCTGGTCAGACCCTCTTCTCCCCGAGCCCAAGACTTGACATTTAGGTTTGTACATGTCTGAGGCGGAGGAGAGGTCATTGAAGTTAAAGAACTCTGAGTCTGTTGCGTCCTTGATTATTTTCCCACGGTCACTGGTGTCACTGTGCACACAGTTGCTTGATGACAGAGACCTGAAGCTGGTATCCTGGAGTTCAGCATTGTCATCACCATTTTGACCTGGACACCTGTTGGAGAAGAGGCAACAAGCTCAAAGTTAATAAAACAAGATGTTGTTGAAACAGTGGTTAGAAGTCAAAGTCTGTGGGATTTAGATAAATATATAGATAGAGACAGATAGAATGGTATCAATCCTTTGGGAGTATCCTTTGGAAATTTATGGAACAATATTTATTGGGGATGTTGCAAAATATCACAAGATGTTACCACCGGTTGGTACTTGCACACACAGCGATAAATATTAACAACTTATCTACTAATTACATTAACCTATCTATCTACTATCAACTTATTTATCTAATATCCACTGTTGACTGTTTAGGCCTAGGATACTTCAAACTCTATTCATGTTTGTATCTTTTGTATTTTATTGTATTTTTCTTTTGCACAATGCCGTAATGTGGTAATGCTTCTGGAGCCTTAATTTCCCAATGGACCTCTGAGGAACAACAAATATCTACATATAACTCTGACGATCCAAATAATTACAGACCCATCTCCAACCTCCCATTCCTGTCAAAATTTCTGGAAAGAGCCATCGCAACTCAACTTAAGACCCACCTCCTCTCAAATAACGTCTATGAAACATTTCAATCTGGGTTTCGCACACACCACAGCACCGAAACGGCTCTCATCAAAATCACAAATGATCTTCTTCTTTCTGTTGACTCTGGCTCCCTCACCATTCTCCTCCTCCTTGACCTCAGTGCTGCTTTTGATACAGTAAATATCCACCATCCTCCTCAACCCTTTAGAATCAATTGGCATCACCAACACCGCCCTCTCCTGGTTCAAGTCTTACCTATCTGATAGATACCACTACATTAGCATCAACCAACATAATCCCACATCACCACCGTTGCACATGGAGTTCCTCAAGGTTCAGTCCTGGGCCCCATTCTCTTCACCCTGTATATGCTTCCGCTTGGACACATCATCCTCCGCCATGGCCTTAAATTCCACTGCCGATGATACACAGCTTTACATCACCACCAAAACCATGTCCCCTGCCGTCATTTCCACTCTCACCCGTTGTCTCACCGACCCTAAAACTTGGATGAACCACAATTTCCTCAAACTAAACAGCAATAAAACTGAAATCATTATCTTTGGCCCAAAATCCATCCTCCCCAAGCGTCAAAATTTCTCACTCTGCATCGATGGCCACCCTGTCACTCCCTCCACTCTCATCAAAAACCTTGGAATTTACATGGACCCTGCACTGTCCTTCATATCCCACATTAACCATGTCACTAAAACATCTTCCATCAAAACATTCCACCAAACATTCTTCCATCTACGCAATATAGCACGCCCACGATCTGCTCTTTCCACCCCAGCAGCAAAGACATTAATTCATGCCTTCATCACCTCCAGACTCGACTACTGCAAGAGTATCCTGTATGGCCTCCCCTCCACTGCTCTTCAGAAACTACAATACATCCAAAACTCTGATGCCCGGCTGCTCACCCATTCCCCCTCGAGAGAAAACATCACCCCCGTACTCCGAAAACTTCACTGGCTCCCCATCAAACAAAGAATACACTTCAAGATCCTGCTTATAACCTACAAGGCCCGAAACAACCTTGCACCCCCTTACCTGTCTGAACTCCTCCACTGACATGCCCCCACACGATGACTATGTTCTGCCGACGCCAACCTCCTCAAACCCCCCATTAAAACCAAATACATAAAAATTGGAGACAGAGCCTTCGCCATTGCTGCCCCCACCCTCTGGAACTCCCTACCCCTGGCCATTTGCAACTCGGACACTCTATCCTCCTTCAAAAGCCGTCTAAAGACTCATTTGTTTAATATTGCATATTATAATTGACCTCCCCGCCAACTCCCAATGTATTTGTATGTATATATGTATGGGTGTGTGTGTAACTTATTATGTGAAGCGTCTTTGAGTAAAAACCGTAATGTATGTATGCTATGTAAAACCGATGCATTATTATTATTATTATTATTACACTGGACATTTGGACGTGTATTAAACCACAGCATGTCCAAGTGTCAAAGTCTGCAGTAAAGACAGTAACTATATAGTCTCAATATTATTATTTACTTTTCTTTAAGCAATTATTTGATAGCCAAACACATCTGACGGCCAGAATTGTTTCTTTATTGTTTGAACTTTTTACGTAGATCAAAAAGTAAGCTGTTACATTAGCTGAGCTGACGTTTAAACATAAATCTTGTTCTAACTGAGAGGACTGCAAGCTAGGCCAGGTTCACTTTGGAATGTTCCAGAAGACCCTATTTTAAAGGCATTTCAGCTAAATGTTCATCACAAAGGTGACTCTTTCTGAGCTTGAAACCAAACACGGCCTGTCTGCCAGTCCAGTTCTGTGGTGAACCAGCAGTGCAGGGTAAACAGCAATGGTAAACAAAGCATTGCTGATCTTGAGAGCCACCTGCTCCTTCAGCACTCCGTTCTCTACACTTTGCTCTTCTTTGTAGTCGCCGTTTAAATAGACAGATTCGGCCTACATTTTTCTACTCAGGTACAATGGGACTAGAGAACCAGCTCAAGTTTCGTAACAGTTCCACTAGCTGGTCTTATTAGGAACAAAAAGACCTGACAAAGACCAAACACAGAGGAATGGATTACAAGAGGGAGAGTGGTACTCACTGCGTGGCTTCTGAAGTCTCTAAAGTTGAAACCGTTTCCGTCTTCTTTTTGGTCTCCGGACCCACAGCCTGCTCCTGGAGCCGATGTTTTGACGAGGGCAGATTTACAGTTTTTCTTGTGACACGATTTTCCTTTGGTCTACGTCTCTCTGATGAGCTCCTCTTTAAGTCCACTTCGTCACCAGGCTCCTGTGGCTGAGGTGAGTTTGTGAGACACTCCTCCGCGGACACAACCAAGGGGCTGATCGTTGCTGACAGGCTGCTACCGGACAGGGAGGCCTCTGTGGGGGATGAGGACACGTCCACTGAGGTGTGAGTGACAGGTTCCTCCACAGGGATTACTGTGACAGGTATGGCCAACACGGGAGCTAAGTTAGTTCTGAGGCCCTCCCACTGCGGCTGCTCCTCTTCAATCACCCCCTCCCGCTCCCATTCTTCCTCACCCAGGTGCGTTTCTACCCAGATGGCTCTGTGCAGTTGAATGGGAGAGTCGCTCCTGGATCTCTCCTCCCACTTCTCAGGTGAACAAGCCCTGGTGGTGTCACTTTCAGCT
The DNA here is from genome assembly GCA_016785265.1 of Paraplagusia blochii. NCBI lineage: Eukaryota > Metazoa > Chordata > Actinopteri > Pleuronectiformes > Cynoglossidae > Paraplagusia > Paraplagusia blochii. Next base: position 220,322 of record JAFBJS010000740.1, read on the forward strand.
GGTGTTGGTGTGGACGTTTGTGATCCCAACCGTATTCCTGTCAAGGAGCTGCTGTGACCGTTCCCACCCACTTTCACTGAGGTTCTCTTTGAAGCTAAACAGATAGACGTTAGGTTGGTGGACTTCAGACTTTCAGGGGTCTTTAGAACATCAGGGGACTTGCAACCATCAGGGGTCTTTGGATCATTGAAGGGGGACTTCAGGTCAGCAGAGGTCTTGAGGTCATCAGACGTCTTTTGACTATCAGACGTCTTTAGACTGTCAGGGGACTTTAGGCCATTGGAGGCCTTTAAACTTTTAGAGGAGGTTAGACCATCTAGGGACTTTAGACCGTCAGAGGTTTTGGACGGAGGGTTTTTGAATCTCATCAGGGTTGTGGCACTGACAGAGGACTCCTCGCAGTGACCCGCGGTGTCAGTCAGGATGCGCTCCTTCAGCTGAAGATGCAGCTTTTTGTTGACTTCTTTCACTACTGACTCCGCAAAGCTGGTCCCAGAGTTCAAATCGGTTATCGGGGACATAGGGTCCACCATGGTGGGTGTGACCCTCCCAGAATACCGTGTTTTTTCGGTTTCGCCCAGCCCATCAGTGAAGACCTCCCTCACGCTACTCCGACCGCTGCTGTCACTGTCTGCGAACGGGAGTTCTGAATCACTGGTTATCAAAGAAATGACACTGGGTGTGGAGCTCTGGCTGCGAGTGTCTGCCCCTGCAGCTTGCCCCCGCGGCCCATCTTTTCGTGAAGGAGTAGGAGTTTTCAGGCCATCCTCCTCCTCATTGTCCGTTGAACCTGAGGTTAACGAGTAGGACGTTGGGGAGCAGGCATCACTGGAGGCATCGGAACTGTTCCGGCTTTTCTTCCTCTTTGAACTGAAGAAGCTGCTGATGCGGTCAAACATTCCCCGCTTCTCCTCCGAATTCTGCAGTGGACAAAGACAGACAGAGAGAGGAGAATGTTGAGTTAGATCAGGAATCCACGCAGAACAAGATTACTGTAAATGAAAGTTCTACCACTTTCTCATTCTTTTATTGTTGCTGTTGTCATAGATAAAGTCTGGGGTGGTCTGATGATCAGCCAGGTTAAAAAAGGCACACAGACTTCGAATTTAACACATGTGATTTAAAGCAAAGAAAAGAGTTATTGCTGAATGTCAACAAACTACACTGCTTTGGTTGCTGTTAAAAATATTTACCTCCACTCTTCGAGGTTAAGCAAAACTTCCAAACTAGCTGCGGGTTATTGTTCCTATTTGCTGCCCAGGGAGTAAATGACCGATAAGACCTTAAATTAAAATCCCAACCAAAAATCAACAAACAAGGTTAACGATGAGACCAAAATAAAGAAGAATAAGAATCTCAGGTGCTAATTATGACTGTGTCTTCTTCTTAATTTTCTGTCATTATATTACTGCGGTTCAGCTTAGCAAGTTTGACATCAAACCAAAGTCAGTACTGTGTGAGGGTATAGAAACATCAATGCACCAATACATGCAGTTGTTTGCTCTCAAAACTGAAATAAATATCTCAGGACCCTATGTGGTATTCAAATAAGTCATTTATTATCAGAGGAAAACTAATACCAATCTTCTAGTGATGCATTCATTTTAATATTGAGCTGATAATGAAAGATATTATTATTAGCTACCTCTAGTTAAGAATGATGACAATTTTGCTAAAATTGGACGTAAATAAATTGTGTGTAAGTATTAAAATTGTGTATTTTGTATCAATAGATTATTTGTATATACACAGCTCTGGAAGTTATGGAGTTTCCAGTGGTTTTTTTTAGTTGACACCAAGCAATTAGCATGCTCGCTGACATGAAACTGTTGAATGGTCAAAAGGGTTTTAACAAGGCCCCCGACCACTGCTCACTTTGGTGACGGGTTAAAGGCAGAAGCCAATTTTCAATGTGCGCTGTGATGTGAATCACAAAGTCATGACAAAAAAGGAATTTTAATTTAATTTAGAAAAGTAATTCTTTTCCAATAAACCAATGTTACCAACCAACAGCTACGTTTGAAGAAAGATGTCAGGGTAACTTCACAGACAACAGATGAAAAAGCAACATGTTTTCACAACACACACACACACCTTTCCAAGCTCAGAGTCATTGTATTAACGGCACATGTTACAACAGGCAATATCAACTGTTCAAACGTACCATTAGGACTTCCTGAAACCTGAAACATTAAAGTCCTCTGGGGGGTGCTGTCTGTTTACAGCATGGATTTCCCCCAAAAAAAACACTTAAAAGCCCCCCCAAAAACTTTGGAGTAATCCTTTAGTTTATGTAACGTCCCGTACAGTGCAGAGACCCGCTCCTGATCCCAGCCTCAGTGTCCCAGCTGTGAACAGCGTCAGTGGCTTAGTGGAGGACAGGGTCATTTGCATCACAGAGGGGAGAGAAAGGCAGATCACATGGTTGAGCCTGTGGAAGGGTGTGGACCAAGCGGCGGTGACGGCCCCACCCCGTGGACCTCCTCTGTACAGCAGCTGAAAATAGATCTGAGTGAAGTTCCCGATGGAACCTTAGATCCGAGTAGAGAACCTCCAGGGTTCTGACAGTCAGCTCTCATGTTTTTGATAGTCAGCTTTGACAGCTGGTTCTCAGACTTGGTTGTAACAGTCTAACAAGTGCTTTAAAAGTCAGTTCTGACAAGCAGTTCTGACAGTTGGTTCTAAAAGTACATTCTAGCAGCTAATTCTAGCAGTTGGTTAAAAGTCAGTTCTAAAAGTTGGCTCTAAAATGTGCCTTTAAACATCAGTTCTGACAGTCAGTTCTAATAGTCGGTTCTAGCAGTCAGTTCTAACAGTCGATTCTAATAATGCTTTTCAAAGTTGGTTCCGACAGTTCCACAACAGTTGGTTCTAGCAGTTAGTTCTAACAGACATTCCTAACAATTGGTTTTCACAGGTGCCTTGAAGAGTTAGTTATGACAGGTTCTTTTAAAGTCAGTTCTGAGAGTTGGTTGTAACTGTTGGTTGTAACAGTCGAATCTTAGTCAGTTCGAACAGTCAGTGATGGTGTAAAAAAACACTCAAGTTCTGTAGCAGAATTCCCACAACAGAAATTGCCTCAGTAATGTTTCTTATATGTAAAGGTACCTGGTATATTTGACTGTAGGACTGGAGTAATATTTTACTATGTAAACACCAGGAACAGTCCAAGCCAGGCTGGGTTTTCCAGTTCATGTCTAAACAAAAGGCAGGAAACACATAAAAAACAGCAACTCCGTACTTCCTTGTCTGGATATATTCAGGAAATGAATCCAAATATTTGATACTTTGACCAGTACCTCCAAGCTGCTGTGACTCATTCAATATCCACCAGCTCAGAGTAAGCAGTCAATCCAACAGTTCCCAACTAATCCTTGATCCATACAGAGTCTCAGGCAAAACCTGCTCCCCGGTGTTCCCTCTCTGCAACAGCGTTTTCAGTCACAGCTGTAACGTCTTTGGTTGCAGCAACAACTACAGCTGCATGTCTTCATGTTTACCCACAGCAGTAATAAATGTCAGAGAGGTGGAGGAACTACAACACATACATCGTGGAGCAGCAGCTCAATGACTTATAACATATACTGGGGTTTCAATTGTGGTGTGCGGCTCACTAGTGGACCAGGGCACAGTAGCCGCGACAAGGGGACGACTTTTCCTTATTGCTGTTTAAATGGCAGAGTAAAGCAAACAGCGACAGGCAGTAAGACTGGTTTCAGTTGATGGGGTTGTACTGCAGCTGTAAAAAAGTATACCAGATTATTCTTATTTATCATTGTATTAACGTTTAATCTCCAGTTCTTAGTCCCAGCTTCCTGGAGTTGGTTTGAATTTCTTTTACTTTCTTTCACCTCTAGTTATTCCAAATGTAGATCCCTGTGCTGCAATATAACCTGTTTTCCCAATTGGAACAGTAGCAAAGTCTTTACAGTGAGAACACTGGACCTACTTGTGGTATTGCAACACTACACACTTATTGTTACTTATCAAAGTAGTTTTGTTCCAAGACACACAAGACCTTTCAGGTGTTGCCCTCATCACAAAAGCATTACTTTGTCTTGCCCTCTCTTCACACAATGAGGTTTAATAAAGGAAACCAGGAAACTGCAAAATGCAAGTACATATACTGTATATATATCGTTGTATGTGTATATACAGTACACACACACACACACACACACACACACACACACACACACACACACACACACACACACAGTGTTTGAGTGTGCAAATTAATTGTTTTGGATTGGTTATTTGTCTGTGACCTACATGATCCAAGTGTTTTTGTCCGTGGATCGGTTTCCTGCTCCATGGTCCACTAACAAATTGATGTTAGACATAGGCCCGTCCTTGGCCGCTTCCACCCACTAGAGTGGCAAGCCAATAGACACACATATACATCTACTTACACATATCTATGGAGGTTGTGTCACTTGCGGTTTGTGAACTGTGACGTGGGCTGATTTGATTGAGTTTAGGTAGTGGGTATTACTTTGATCTGAGCAACATGGCAGACAACACAGAGAAAACTTATAGCATTTCTCATTTAAAATTAAGATTTGGGCATCATTTGTTTTTTTTTTAAAGGTTGGAAAGATAGATAGAAGCAACACAATCTGCCGACACTATAGAGCGACAATCGAATACACTGGAGGTCCAACAAACCTTAGCAGTCACCCGGAGAGACGGCACAGTGGGACTAATGTCTGGTTGACGATGACTGTGACACTGGCACGACAGGAACGACCAGTAGTCAGAGGAGCAGAGAAAATAAAATACAGAAGTTTTTCAACCGCAGTTCGGCAATAACTCGGCATAGTCAAACACAATAATGGAATCTATCGCTAATTATATTAAAAAACAATGTCCTGTGTGACAGTCTGGTTACAGGGGTACTGTCTGCAGCTAAACCTTTCTAAAACTGTAGGTATGTATTTCACGAAAATAAGTAGAGTGTCACCTGATCCTGATATACTTGTTAATGAAGATAAAATACAAATTGTCAATCAACATAAATATCTTGGGTTGATATTAGATTCACTTATTTTCTTTAAAGGCCAAATTAACAAATTGTGTAAAAAAAAAAAAAACACAATTAAAATCACAGTTACATTTTGATAATGTTCATGCAATTAGAAAGGAGATGAAAGGAGATATTTCTTAATTGTATAAAAAGTGTTTGCATATGTATTTTCTATTGTATATATATTGTGTGCTTGCCTTTTTACATCATGGCCAGGGGACAACATATGCATATATATGCTAAAGTTCGGGGACAACATATGCATATATATGCTAAAGTTAGGGGACAACATATATATATATATATATATATACATATATATATATATATGATAAATATAAGCTTATAGATATATACATATACGTATATATATATATACACACACATATACATATACACATACATATACGTATATATACACACACACATATACATATACACACACATATATATATATGATAATTATACAGCCGTTTTTCCCCAAAGTAATTTAAAAAAAAAACAGTGGGAAATCCAGATTTTCAGTCTCTGCGTTTTAATTTGATGATTTAATTAATTTGATTGATAATTTAATTTGATTTAATTTGAAAAAAATGTAAAGATTCGTACAGATATCACACAATATCTAATAGGCAGATATGATAAGCTTATATTTGTTGGCTGGTGTTATCAGATATTACTTATTTGGTCTTACTTTAACAAGCCGTGTGACCAAAACCACTCTGACAATGATGGTAACGACCCATCAATACCCACCCAGCGACTGGTATCACACTTCACAGGTATCCCCAGGTCCACCCAACAAGAGGGACTTGAAACACCCCTTCCTCCCCACTCACAGGATATAACTTCTGTTACTCCCTACTAACAGAACTGAAGAAGCCTCTTGGATGAGAGGTGAAACGTTTTCCAAAAAACTGAAAGTCCAGTTGCCAAACTAAACTATTTAACCTTATTTTAGACATGCCAGCAGAACAAACAACCAGGTGGTCAGAAAAGTCTGATGATGACCTGACAACAGGTAACTAGGGATGTCCAATAACATCGGCCAAGTGCTATTAATTATGTTATCGCTGTATCCAATAACAAGATTACTAGGTTTTTTCTAAATTATGTTTGCCCAGAAATTGTGGGATAAAGAGAAGGTCACTAGATGGCAGCATTGCAACTCAATGAATTTATCCCATACCTCTACAGTGGTTTGTGCAGGTAAATATAAATGTTACCAGGAATGTATCAGTATGAGAACATTTGATAAAATATTGGTACAGCATGTACTCTCACACACAGTAAGACATCTTCTCTGGATGACGGTGACCCACCTTTAAGGACCTGGATGGCGAGGTGGGGGTCATGTCGAAGCTCATTACGGAGGCAGCCTCGGACTGAGGGTCCCAGTCTGACTCCGTCTGGAAGCTGCATTCAGTTGCAATGCTCATCTGGTCATAGCTCCTGAAAGAACAAGGCAGGAAACACACAGAGAGGGTCAGAGTGAGGGAGAGGATGTGATGTCATCTTCTATTGTTCCATTCCTCACTGTCAACAGTTCCAGGTGTTGGAGTTATTTTTTCTGACTTTTCCCACTGAATATAAACCTCATTTCTTTTGCCTCCTGCTGCTTACTGTGAGAACTGAGCAGAGGGTGGATCCTGTGTTGATGTAAAGATGACGGCAAATGTTGACACTTCCTCCTTCTCCATTTGTACACTGAAAAAGTGTTATTTTGTTTTTCTTCCAGAGAGTTATTCAATGTGATTAAATATGTAATGCCTGAAGTCATTAGAGCTTTTGTAATGACCACAGGGCTCGAAGACCTTCACTGTTGACCAGGAGCCTGAATCTATGACAGTGACGTCCTCAGTTCGGACGCGAGTTCCTTTTCTCAGTACATAATGTGTACTTAACGTACATTAACAAGCATAAGAAAGCAGCAATGCTCAATTTTCCCCACAGGAGGGGGGTGTTGGCTCAGTTTTTACATGAACTTCACCTGACTTATCCTCCTACTTCTTGTTGTGTTCTCCGATGTTCTGCCCCCACCTCACAGGCCCAGGGTCCCCCCTTCACTCCCTCTTGACTTCCCTCAATTTTAAATTGACTACCTCTTTACTCTCCGTTGACTACCCTTGATTTTTAATTAATTAAATAATCCTCATGACTCCCTCTTCCCACTGACTGCCTCTTAGCTCCACATTGACTTTCTCTTGACTACCACTAAACCCTGCATGACTTCCTCTTGAATACATCTTGACTCCCTATTGACCAGTTGACTACCAAGTCCATTTTTGATTAACTAAAAATGACTTAGTTTATCGGAACTGGACTTGGTAGCGATTATGAATCCTGGAAGAGTATACAGGATGAAATTGTGCTGTCTGTCAGCGTGTGGAGCTGCAAGGCAGCATTCTGCCTTGACTTGTCTGGTCTCCAAAGTTTGGCACTTGTTTGCCTCTAAACCTCAGGAGCAAAATAGATGGTTCTAATCCTCCAGCAATGGATATGATATGTCATGAGTCAGCATTCAGCCAAACCAATCCTTCCAGAAGCACTGATAAGGAACTCAGTGGAACCTGAATGCCAAACTAGTTTTCCAGACCTTATAAATTTCTGGTTCTGGAGCTGTTCCTTTCAAAGAAAATAAAACATTTTACTGTTTCCGACTTTTAAGTCTTGCTTCCTAAACACTGCACTGGAGCACCAAAACACTAAAGACAATAAGACATTGTCTGGGTTTGACAAGATTCAAATGATTGATATCAGTATGCCTGTCACTGACAAAGGAACCAGATCAATGTTCTTTGAGTGAAGGTCCAGAGTGTTCATCAATGAGTTCTCAAGTGCCAATCCAAGCACTGGCAAAGGTGAAGTTCCAAGAAGTCTTCAAAAACTGATCGTGATCCATAACCAGCTACTGATCATGATCAAATTGGTAAAGTGAATGTGTTACACCTAAGAAAAACTATAGTATTGTCAGAATTCTGATGCCAAACACAAATAGGTCATTTAAAGTTACCATGTCTGTCAAAGATAGCCCGATTGCTGAATTTGGCCTACTCAATAAAAGTTAAGTAGTCTGCGAAACTGGTTAACTTTAGCATATAGGCAATATGCTAAAGTTGACCAGTCTGCTAAAGTTGACCAGTCTGCTAAAGTTGACCAGTCTGCTAAAGTTAGCATGTTTGCAAATCTCATGGAGGTTAGTAAACAAATTCACCTTTATACCTGTCAACTGTGATAAAAGTCGGAAAACTTTCCAGAGAATACTCCCGGGCGATTAATAAAGCTTGCTAATGTTAGAATGTTTGCTAAAGTTAACCAGTATGCTAAAGTTAGAGTGTTTTCAAAGGTTTCCATTCTGCTAAAGTTAGTTTGCCTGCTAAAGTAAGTGTTTTTGCAAAAGTTGGCCAGTATGCTAAAGTTATAATGTTTCTAAAGTTGACGAGTACGCTAAACTTAGCCTGTCTGCTAGTTAAACAGTCTGCTTATCTTACGGAGAGCAATAAACAAATTCACCTTTTTACCTGGTCACCTACCTGAGATGTAAAGTCTTTCTATTGTGCAATTTTTATTGTGCAATTTCTATTGTGCAATTTTAAGCAGCATTTAATAATGAAAGAATAAGGCTTGCACAACAATTTCCACTAAGTTTTTGTTGCCTAACAAGGGTTAATGCCTCCATGATACAACATGCTGCTGCTACTACAGAGGTTTGAATCCAGTTGACTTGTTAAAATGAAAGTGCTTCTGGATGAATAGGTGGATTGATTCTAGCCACTGACTCACCCTCTGAGGTTATATGAGAGTGAGTCATAGGAGGTTGTTGATGGAAACTAATATTTTGATGCCAGGTTTCCTTGGTTTACACTCAAGGTCCCGTAAAAGGAACATTTCTAAATCTCCCAATTTGAAGCCATTTTATGCTCTATGAACAGAAAAGTTGAAAAATAAAGTAACAACAGACCTTCACTAGAATTGTTTTGACAACAGCTGCAGGTACAGAGTCAGCACCAAGAACCACTGGGCTGCAGACACTGCAGTACACTACAGTGCAGTCCAGTAGGTGGCAGTATCTGAAAAAGTCACAGGTTGAACTATGTATCACAGTTCTCCACTTCAGTGAGTGGGAATCGCTGGTTAAAATGTCAAGTGAATACTACTGTTGTTTTCATTGAGCTATTATGGAGCTTACCATGCTTAGCTACTCTACAGCTAGAGTAGCATTTGTTACATTTTGACAGTATGGTAAAAGCTGATGCTGAAAAGTAAACATACTGTATATGGAGGATAAAAATATCTTGTTGAATCCCTAGAGCAGAACAGAGAGCAGCTATAAGAGAACACACCAGCAGCCAAGGATTTCCAGTCTTCGCGCTACATACTGTAAGTCAGGCTATTACCTCAGGCCAAAAGTCGAGGCAAGTCGTAACAGCTGCTTGACTTCATCACATAACTAAAGTTTCACAGCAAAATCACTGCGGTTTTAGTGCTTGAGTTGGTTAACTTGAACTGAAAGGCTAACTTTAGCAGAAACTTTGACATATGGGCTACCAAAAGCAGACAGAGTTTGTCAAATAAAAACATCCCTCATTGTTGAACTTCTTTTTAAATTTCAGTCCTACTTTCCAGCATTGAACATGATTTTTTTACATTATGCAACCATTTACCCAGAGGCCACAGTTGACATTTATCACTCTGTCAGTTTAACAGCAGACACCAACAGAAAACTGGAACAGGATAAATACCCGACCACAGGACCCTCTGTGTCTTCATGTCCAACTGGTACGCTAGCAGAGGTGATAACAAGACAAATCCACAACAACTGGCCAATGTAGACTATTCATCTAGCCCAGGCTATGTTAGCCCAGGGTCAGTTAGCCCAGTTAGCCCAGCCTTTCCTACCCTAGATTGTTGCACCAGGCTGTTAGCCCAAGCCCAATTGGCCCATCTGACAGTATTTTAGGTCATGTAGTTGAATCTACCATTCTTATTAGTAGAACCATTGTTCTGATGTTGGGTTTCAAATGGTAAAACCTCAGCTGTGGAACAGTGTTCATGACAGGATGTGGTACCAAGGATAACAGGGAGTAGAAGAGGATTAAATCAAGCACTGTACCCTGGGAACACCTCAAAACTGACAATCTGGGGAGAAAAAAAATAACTGCCGTTGTTTTGATACATGCTACATTGACGAGGATCGAGTGACTGAGCCACTGAGCTCTTTGGATTAAATGAGGAACGGAGTAAAAATGTGAGGCTTGACTTTCTAAGGTTCCAAACATGCTTCAGCAGATTTGACAAGCTCCTCCCTGGAGCAATACACTCCCCTCCTGACTTGTTTTCCCCCACTTTCAAGGCACAGCCCAATTCTGTGTGAACCCAAACCCTGGGAGTTCCAACATTAGGTTTGAGGCCATGAAGTGGGTCTGACATCTGGTCATTAAAAGAACAAAGAAGAGAAACAGAAGAAGCCAACTCACCATGACTACAGACTCCCAAACCAGCAGGTAGCAGACATGCACCAGCCAATGGTTCAATGGGTTATGGACAGCAGAGAGATAATGCTTATGTACATTATTTTTCATGTATTATTTGACGCACTGTGGAAGCATCCTTTCACCTACTCTTTGCCGTACAAAACATCCTGCGTGATGAACTGAAAATAGTAAGCAAGTCTCCGTTTCAGCTGTGAAGAATTGCAGCAAGAAAATCATTGCTAAGGCGTCAGAATAAGACAGAGAGGCTTGACTGGGCCAAGATACACTGCCATTGGACTAGTGAAGACTGGAAAAAAGGTATTATGGACTGATGAATCAAAATTTGAAACTTTGGTTCATCACGCAGGATGTTTGTATGGCATAGAGTAGATGAAATGACGCTTCCTCAGTTCCTCATCCGTCAAACATGGAGGAGGAAGTGTGATGGTCTGGGGTTGTTTTGCTGGATCCAGGTTTGGTGACTTGTTCAGAGTCAGAGGCACCCTGAACCAAAACGCCTACCATAGCATCCTGCAGCGCCATGCAATACCCTCTGGTATGCGTCTAGTTGGTCAGGGGTTCATCTTACACCAAGATAACGACCCAAAACATAAGTCTAAGCAATGCCAGAACTATCTTGCGAAAAACTAACAAGCTAATAAACTTGAAAACATGTAGTGACCAGCACAGTCTCCACACTTAACCCCATTGAGCTGGTTTGGGATGAAATGGACAGAAGAGTGAAAGCAAAGCAACCAACAAGTGCCACACATTTATGGGAACTTCTGCAACAGACATGGGAAGAACTTTAAGAATATTTTATTTCTATTGTAGAAAGAATGCCTATTGTAGAAAGAATGCCTCGTGCGTGTTCAGCTGTATTACCTAAAGGTGGCTACTTTGATGAGTCAGTTTTAAATACATTTATCAGCAGCACACTTGACACACAACCAGAAGTAGATAGTATACTTACAAAACTCTCACGGCCAATATTTTGACCTGGTCAAACATGAGGTCAGCAATTTGGTTGCTGTGGTCTGTTTGAGAGAGTCCACAAATGTTTCATGTTCACAGCTCTGGGTGTTGGTGTTGCTGCACTACCGCAGCTGTCAATCATTCAGCAGCTGTCAATCACTCACAAGCGTTCAATGAATCAATAGCTGTCAATCAGGCAATGGTCAATAGTTCAGCAGCACCGTGGACCGTGTCCTGAGACAGGGCTAGAACTGAGGCTGATACTGTATGTTCTCACAGCGAATGGAGGAAAATCTGGGTTAGAGCTTAACAGTCAATGTGTCAGTGTGACAGTCAGTCAGTCACTTATAAACTCACTCACAGACGCAGTCAGACACAGTGTTCACATTCAGTGTCTTTAATGAATTCATCCTTGCTGTAATCCAATTGACTTTTACACTCGCTAACATGTTGTTTGCTGTAAATCTAATAGTCAAACACCTTAACCTGTGAGGCTTATGTGGTACATGTGGTCACTCAGTACTCTCACCAAAACTAACATACGTGTTGTGAAACAACTGAATTAACTACTACAACAACTTGAGAAAAACAAGGAGGGAATTAAGTATGTGGTTACAAGAGTTCATAAATCTTCTTCATGTCCATTGCCGGGACACAGGCGTAGGTGGTGCCACCCAAATCATATTGCACCACATTGCAAGCCTTCCCGGTGGTGAGCCCACAAGAAGATAGGTAGGCCAAGACAGTACTATGCTCAGAGCTCCTAAGTGGCAACGTGGTAGCTGGTGGATTCAAACCTGAAGCCTTGTGGACTCCAGTCCGCTTCCTTAACCACTAGGCCACCATCGCCGCATTACAAGAGTTAATAATGACAATAAATCATATATAGACATAGACAACATTCATAGACATCTTTCTGTCACCCAAGAACAAATAACAAATACAATAATAAAATATTAAAACTTAGTCATTCAGTGTCGTCTCTCATGTCATCAACTAGAAGAGTCATTTATATTGTGTCGTTATGGAGGCAGAATAGTATCTAAAAAGAACACAAGCGTGAGCATGGATCGACGAGAGTATTCTGAGAAGAGCACACAAACAACGCTTCACACATCAAAATACGTTTGTAAATTCTTCAAAATACATTTATGAATTGTGATACACACGTGCAAATCGTGCTTTGAATTTGTGAACCTTCGCACACGCAAATTTTTATTTTTGAGTCTTGTCTTGTCTTGTGTGTGATGAGATCCTGTCGAGATTCTGTTTCTTTTGATGGTCTAAAATAGATTCATTTAGATCAGGTCTCTTCAGGTCGCCATGTTGAACTTTGTTTCTCTGTGGTAATATGTCGCACTCATTGCCTCTGAGAACACTGACACAGTCAAGCTAATACTGTTGATTCAGTTGAACCAGTGCCACGCCCTCTGTCATTCACTGAACAACACTGTGAGTCAGATACGAATTCTGCAACAGAGAAGTGTGTAGGTAATCACAAGCCTGTATCTGAATGATGATGTAATTGATGACTGTTGACAGGAATCACCTACATTTTTCTGATCATATCAGCACAAATCATTCAAACATACAGATAATGGATGGACGTTAGAAAACAGTTTCAAGTTTTTGTGTGACACTGTGATCCAATACCAGATATGTGGTTCACATGAATTTAAGCTATAAGGATGAGACACAACCACCTCTGTGTGTGTGATGGGATACTATCCTGGAATTCTAAAGTGAGTCAATAAAGTGTGATTGTGTCGTGACAGGGCCATAAAACACAAGTTTCAGATGTCAATGCCCTGAAAAGCTGGAATCAACTGACACAGTACGTCTCTGCTGATGTAATCAATGATGTGCATATTCAATAACTGTGATTGGATTGCCACAGGTCAGAGTTCTCTTCACTGCATAAACCAAAGAGAGAGAGAAAGAGAGAGAGAGAGAGAGAGAGAGAGAGAGAGAAATCTCACCTGGTACTATTGCAACTAACTAACTCCAGTAAATACCTCCTGTAACTACCTGCAACAAACTCCATTAACTTACTCCTATAACTAGAATGGTAACCGGTTCCTGTGGCTACCTGCAATAACTTACTCCTGTAACTACCTCCTGTAGTTCTTGCAATCACTAACTACTAGGGAAGTCAGCTATTAACATTTACCGATACTGATATTACCAATATACCAATATTTTACCAATATTGCGCAAACACTTCATTCCCAATCCTGATATATGCAGGTGATTTTCCCTGAATTAGTGTGATACTAGACTAAATGCATTCTATAAATAACTGTGTACAACATAAACACACTACTTCAATACAAGAAAAATGACACATTTAGTTTTCACCATTTTGTCCTATGATTCTTTGTGCAGCATTTAATGTAAACAAGAAATGTCTAGTGTTGGACAGAATAACTTTCCAAAAATAGTGATCAACAAAAACATTGATTAACATTATTCTCATTCAGCCCTCACAAGAATAGGCAGTATAAATGGGCACAGATAAAATAACAGCTGCAGTATAAGAGTAAAAATCCCTCTGTAATGAGAGAAAAAAATATTTCAGCATCGTCATATGGAGCCAGAATGGTCTCAAAAAGAACACACGTGTAATCACGGATAAAGGTATTCTAAGAAAAAGTATCCTGTGACGTCACTAAACTGTGCCCGAGAACCAAGTTCACATCCTAGAAAAATGACGTCTGGAAGTGGCAATATGGTGAGCATTTGAGTCTGAACTTGAACCTATTTTAGAACATCAAAAAGAACAGAATCTCGACAGGATCTCATCTGATCAGAAGACAAAACATTAGGGCTGGATATTGATTCAAATTTTCTAAATCGATTCGATTCGATTCACAAGGGTTCGATTCGATTCAATTCACGATTCGCTTTGGTTTTCGATTCAGTTTTTGTCATATCAATTATAGTTCGGTACCAACATTATTCTCAGTAGAATCAAAGCTAAAATTCAAAAATCAAAGCTAAAATTGAAACTTTGTCCATTTGCTAATAAAAAAATGTATTTTTTACATTTATTCCCATCACAAATATACTCAAGGCAGCCATATTAATCCATCATGCATTTTTTATTTAACATGACTTGACCCAAAATTACAAGGCAGACTCTAGTTTTAGATTTTAGTGCCATGTTGTTCTTACATTTGTTTTACATGCGAGTGTGTTAACTCGCACGTAACCACGTAAATACGTAATCACCTGTGGTGCATGAGTTCACGTAAAGTTGTTGGGAAAAGAAGGAAAAAAAAGATAGATTTTTGGATTTATGAATCGATATCGTCCTATTAACAAAAAAAAAAAATCGATTAAAATCGATTCGTCGATTTTTTTAACCCAGCCCTACAAAACATAGCTTTCCGACAATTCAAGTCCACACTCAAAACTCGTCTGTTCAAAATTGCCTAGTCCATCTGACAGACTGAATTTGCACTGTTTTACGTTAATCTCATTGAACATTTAATGTTGTTTTTTTATTTATGTATATTTATAATAATATTTATTAATATATTATTATTTGTAGGGTGTCCTCAGGTGACAGTAAGGTACCCATGAAATAAAATATATTATTATTATAATTATTAATATTATTATTATATTATGTCTCACAGAAAATCTATGATCATCCTAACATATCCCACTTCTGTCTTCTTACTCCTCATCACAATTATTTCTATATTTGTAATAACTGTCAATAAAGTTGTATTCTAAAAACTGTAATGCTTTCATCACATTCCAATAGTTAGTTGAAGCCCTTGTCCTGAGTAGAGGGTCTCTAACCTGGTAAGTTAGTCTTCTTCCTAACCTAACGGACAACATCTTTAGTGTTACGAAAGTTTGGCTACAATGTTGTCTAAGTTGGATTAGAAACAGATCAGGGAGTCCCACGACCAGACATTGTTGACCTGATGGACCGTCTGAACCTCTGTATCGAACGAGACTGGATTAGTCGAAGCCTTTAGAAGCCAGACATCAGTGCAGCTGTTAGTCCTGACTCCATGACTCCATTCACATATTTACTATAGTTGGCCTGAACATGTGACTGTGTTGTACCTGAACAGCAGGTTTGTCCGTCAGGCCTGAAATGCTTCTGTGCCATGTCTGACTCTCCTAACAAAACAACACAACATTGTCTGTCAAAGCACACTAACCCGAACATGTGCCAAAACAAAAAACTGTGTCTGGTAGATAACATGTTAAAACTTCAAAAGTAAAAAAAAACAGAAACAGGAGAGGGATAAAGAGAGAGAGAGAGAGATTTCAATCTGAACAAGCAATCCAAAAAATAAAAAGTGGGAAAATTCAAGGGATGGTAAAACATGATTGCCGCAGCAAGGGCCAAAGTAAACCACTTTCTTTTTGAAGCCTGATTGCGTCCGTATGTATACATAAATGTATGTATATGATTTCTGTAGATTTGTATAGAATTATATATATATACATATATATATTTACAGTATGTCACAAAAGAACTGAACAACACTGAAGAAACAACGCTTTGACACAACGAACAAACGTGGCTATACCCCAAAGACTCTACACCCCTAAATGTCCAAACAAAGCACTGCTTGTCATTTTCCATCCAAAATATCATGTCACTCGTTACTATTACCAATAATAATAATAAAAAAAGGACTTAAGGTTCAAATCCACAAGCTTACTAAATATATATATATATACATACATACATACATACATACATACACTCACCGGCCACTTTATTAGGTTCACCATGCTAGTAACGGGTTGGACCCCTTTTGCCTTCAGAACTGCCTCAATTCTTCGTGGCATAGATTCAACAAGGTGCTGGAAGCATTCCTCTGAGAGTTTGGTCCATATTGACATGATGGCATCACACAGTTGCCGCAGATTTGTCGACTGCACATCCATGATGCGAATCTCTCTTTCTACCACATCCCAAAGATGCTCTATTGGATAGAGATCTGGAGGCCATTTGAGTACAGTGAACTCATTATCATGTTCAAGAAACCAATCTGAGATGATTCCAGCTTTTGACATGGGCCATTATCCTGCTGAAAGTAGCACCATCAGAAGTTATGTCAGAAGGTACATTGTGGTCATAAAGGGATGGACATGGTCAGCAACAATACTCAGGTAGGCTGTGGCGTTGCACCGATGCTCAATGGGTACCAAGGGACCCAAAGAGTGCCAAGAAAATATTCCCCACACCACCACACCACCAGCCTGAACCGTTGACACAAGGCAGGATGGATCCATGCTTTCATGTTGTCGACGCCAAATTCTGACCCTACCATCCGAATGTCGCAGCAGAAATCGAGACTCATCAGACCAGGCAACGTTTTTTCCAATCTTCTATTGTCCAATTTTGATGAGCTTGTGCAAATTGTGGCCTCAGTTTTCTGTTCTTAGCTGAAAGGAGTGGCACCCAGTGTGGTCTTCTGCTGCTGTAGCCCATCTGCCTCAAAGCCTACCTTGGTTGTAACAGGTGGTTATTTGAGTCACCGTTACCTTTCTATCTCCCCACAGAACTGCCACTCACTGGATTTTTTTTCATTTTCAGACAATTCTCTGTAAACCCTATAGGGTCTAACCATGGAGGGTCTAACCATGGGATTTTCATGCACAACCAGAGATGGTACAGAGATGGTTGTGCGTGAAAATCATCTCTTTAGAGATGGTTGTGCGTGAAAATCCCAGTAGATCAGCAGTTTATGAAATACTCAGACCAGCCCTTCTGGCACCAACAACCATGCCACGTTCAAAGTCACTCAAAACACTTTTCTTCCCCATACTGATGCTCGGTTTGAACTGCAGGAGATTGTCTTGACCATGTCTACACGCCTAAATATACTGAGTTGCCACCAGTTGCCACCAGTTGCCACCATGTGATTGGCTGAATAGAAATTAAGTGTTAATGGGCAGTTGGACAGGTGTACCTAATAAAGTATATATATATTTATATATTTACATATATATATATATATATGATTCTTTGTGCAGCATTTAATGTAAACAAGAAATGGCTAGTGTTGGACAGAATAACTTTCCAAAAATAGTGATTAACAAAAACATTGATTAACATTATTCTCATTCAGCCCTCACAAGAATAGGCAGTATAAATGGGCACAGATAAAATAACAGCTGCAGTATAAGAGTAAAAATCCCTCTCTAATGAGAGAAAAAAATATTTCAGCATCGTCATATGGAGCCAGAATGGTCTCAAAAAGAACACACGTGTAATCACGGATAAAGGTATTCTAAGAAAAAGTATCCTGTGACGTCACTAAACTGTGCCCTCACAAGAATAGGGCATTAACATTAACAAAAACATTGATTATATATATATATATATATATATACATATATATATATATATGATTCTTTGTGCAGCATTTAATGTAAACAAGACACACACACACATAACACACACACACACACATATATATAGCAGTGATTGGAAGGTCAACCCTGGACGTCCACAACTCTGTCAGAGACACTGGGAGGGGGCTCTACCAAACAAGAATATGTTTAAAATATCAAAACATTTTCAATGCGCAGCCCAAACTGCAACACAGCATGGGTCTATCTGGGAATTGAACCCAGGGACCGCTTTCACTCTCTTTTTCCATGTGAGGCAAGTTAGTTTTAGTAAGTGAATCTGCAATATTTCACGTTTTGAGAAAATTTACTTCCCAACCCTGCCCCTGGGGCCTCATCACAGCACAACAACCCAGAGGACACCATGGGTTCTTAACCCTAACAGTTAACCCTGGTCGATCCGTGTAACTGAACCGAACTGATCAGTTCCTAACAGTCAGTCTACTTTACCCTCTGGACCAATCAGAGGCCTCCAAGATTAATACACCGACGGTACCGTGTTGTAGGGACGTTTCCAGGTCTCTACCCTCCAGCACTGATGTCGGCTGCAGGTAATTGCCATTTGCTCTGTCCCTTCTCCCTCGTTTCCTCGGATCATTATGAATAAAAACAACCCGTGACAGTTCACCTCCTGTTCGCTTTTTCCACTATGAAAACTTGTTTTGCTTTGTTTGTTTGTTACTTACAAGTGTCTGTTGAAGATGGTCACGTCACTCTCCGGGAAGAAAACTTCTTCTTTGCGTTTGGATTTCTTACGTTTTAACTTCAGCGAGAACCGTCGCCCCTTCTTCTCTTTCGGGGAAACCAGCTGCACTTCAGCTGATGGAGTAAGGCCGTCGTCCGGGCTGAGGGGGCCGGTAATCGTCGGGAACATTCCGGATTGTTCTGTCGGGCTGCTGGCGGTAGCGCCATCCCTCCTCAGCTCCTTGTTCTCCTTGTCCGGCGACTTGACCTTAAACAGATTTCTGACTCGGAGTGACCCGGACTTACTCATGACTCAAACTGACTCCTTGCTGCCCCGCTCTATCTGCCCCGCCGTTGCACTGAATGAACCTGCAGCCCGGGGTTCCTCCTACCACAGGTGACAAAGGTGCGGCTACAGTAAAAGAAATCACTTTATCAGAAACAGCTGCACATCCGAGTTAACCTTTCAAAATAAAAGACTAAGGTAGTGCAGTTGGTGGCCTAGTATTTAAGGAAGCGAACTTGGGTGCTCAGTTTGCTGATGGTTTAAATCAGGGATCTCCAAACTGTTCCACAAAGGGCCGGTGTGGCTGCAGGTTTTTGTTCCAACCAAGCAGCAGCACACCTGAGTTGACAGGTTTAGTCAACATCAGAGTCACAGTCATCAGACACCTGATTGGTCAAGCTATGTGCTCTTGGTTGGTTGGAACAAAAACCAGCAGCCACAGCGGTCCTTTGTGGAACAATTTGGAGACCCCTGGTTTAAATTCAGGTGAAATTTTGTTGTGTGCTGTGTTGTAAATCACAATGTCACATTGACACCATTCGAAGATCTTCATCATTTGTTACTGGGTCACAGGGGCAACCGACGCCACCCAATGGACACTGCTCCATACTGTAAGTTAGACAAAGTTATGCTTAGAGCACCAGAATAATCCACTCCATAATTTTGTCTGATCTCGTTTGCACTTGTCTGTTTTACAGTATTTAACTCTGAGTATAAAAACGCAGACATGTACTGTAGCATCCAGTACTGTTGTTGTGCCTATAAGTACAGTATGATTTGATGACATAATTTATCATGTGCCGATCAGAGTGTCAGTACCCCATGAGGAAGTCCAACATATTTGCGGAGGCGGCTTTGCAGCATCTGATATTAAAAAGGTTGCTGATATAGGACCATCCCTACTTAATATACAGTATATTGAGCCAATACAAAGAACTCATATAGGCTTAATATATACTGTACATTTACAGTATATACACACACATATATAGACATACATATATACATACATATATATACATACATACATATATACATATATACATACATACACATATATACACATATATACATATATACACATATATACACATATATACATATACACATATACACATATATACATATATACACACACATATATACATATACATATACACATATATGTATATATATATTGATATATATATACATATACACATATATGTATTTATGTATATATATACGCATATATACATACATATATACATATACATATATATATATATATCAAGCCTTTTCTGCTGGCCTAAACCTACTTAGAAAAAAAATTAATAATAAATACTTTTAAATAAAATTGTATCCAAGGTTTCATTGAAACCTGACACTCGCTAGCTAAAATATGATTGGAAGGCTGTGGCAGATTTAATGAAACGGTTTCAGCCTTCAGAATCAAAGGTGAAGGCGCTGCATGCTGTAGACACAGAGCCCATTCCGTTAACAGTGTTCAGACCAATGATCTTGCAAGATCTCAGAGCCTTCTAGTTGGCCCTATACTTAGACAACAAGACGTACTGTATGTGTTCTGTGATTGGATATGCTCTCCCGGGAGTCTGACAATGTCATCTTGTTTGATTTTACCCAGACTTAAAACAGAACTGACTGTAATGTATAACATGGCTAATTTTGAAAAGAAAAGAGCTGCAGATCTACTTGATTTTGTTCTGATCAAAATCTGGGTGAGAATATGGGGCACTTTACACTGACATCTTTGGCTGTAAATATCCCTGTGTCCACTGCCTCTGTTGAACACTTATTCCTAGAATAAGTGTTTAACAGAGGCATTGAAGCTTAAAACATGTGGCAGATGGGTGGATTTTATTTTTAAATAATGAGGCACAGTACAGATCCATGTTGGTGAGGGCAAATATATTTAATATATTTATTTTTATAGGTTTTGGTTATATTAGATATTAAATAATTTGTATCAAAAAAGAATAAGAATAATAAGAATACGGTGCATATTTATTTATAAGTGGGAGAACCCAGACTTTGACGGTCTAAAGAACAATTTATATGTTAGAGACTACTCATAATCTCCATATTATTACACTTACATATTTAACTTTTTTATTGACATTCAGTAGCATATACAACTAATACAATACTTCCATCATTACACATAAGCATGAATGTCCTTATTTGTAGTAATAGAAAGAAAAAAAAAATATAAAAAAACACAATCAAATCACATCAAACACAGCAAAACCCAAAAGAAAAAAAAAGAATCTTAGGAAGTGAGGTTCAGTCACTGCTACCTACTGCATGCTATCTATTCTGTCCATTTCTTCCGTCACGAAACAAAAAAACCTTTTCTGTAGTATTTCCATTGTGGTGTCCATCAACATGTTTACTGTTGGAGCCTCTTGTGAGAGCCATCTAGTAGTAGAGTCTTTTTTTTCCCTGCCACCAGTAAAATATTGAATAGATATTTATCCTTCTTTGACCATCCTTCAGGGACGAGTCCAAAGAATAAAACATTACTGTCAAGAGGCAGGTAATGATTTGCTTCAGTATTTCCACACTCTCTCCAACAAGCTGCAGAATTACATTTGTAGTTGTTACATTTGGGTTTCTTCAACGAAGAAATGTTGGACCCAAACGCAGCACTGGGAGACTCTTGTTTGGTATTTTAAGATTTATTAAGAGAAAAACAACAAAAACCTGACATAAACTAAACATACACCTTATCATGTACACGAACTCTAACCTCTAATCTTCATAAATGGTTTGGCTACTCTAGCCCAAACCTGATAAACTCCAAACAATACCTCACAACAACCAAAACATTTCCAAATAACTCCTGACATGACAAACACTGACAATGATCCCACAAGGACTGAGTAAGGTAGAGGGGTATATATACTATGGGCACTAGGTGACACAAGTGAGACTAATGACAAAGACACAGGTGACTGTGATGACGACTATTGCCCAACATCAGACAACAGCAGGGAAAGGAAAAGAGACAGAGACAGACAGACCTCACAGTAGCAGGATTTTTGGTTAGGTGTACTAAAATATCTGAAATAAAATATATGTTCAGGCTTTTCCAGCAAAACTCTCTCCAACTTAAAGAACTACTACATTTCCACTGGTATTTCCAAATATTTGTCCATTCCGCTTCTATTATTTCTATTCCACCTTCTGTTTCCCTGTTTTGTTTTATTATACAGGGTACAGGGTTGTGTATTCCTGTTTATTAGCCCTTTATACAGCCCTGAGATAATAACCCTAGCCTTATTTGGGTCATATACCTTTATAAGCCATTCCCACAGCTGGTTACTTGTGTCTGGTATATGTTTTATATTTTCACATAATACATAATTTTGACATAATGTCTCAGCTGTAAGTAGCTTTAAAATCAATTTGTTTCTAATGAAGATTTTTCCTTGATTATTTCAAAACTGTGTAATATGTTATCTTTCATTACCTTACATAAAGCTGTTATTCCTTTATTTGCCCAATCCTTGAATATTTAATCTAATTTATTTAGGTATCACAACTCTCTTCTAATCTGTATATTGTTATTATTGTTTTCCATAAGTCAGCTTTATCCATGGGTTTTGTATTTATTTTAAGTAGTTACGTGGGCTACTGTGTCTATCAATGCCTGTATGGGGGTGGAAGTCAGGCGTTCAATGTTTTTCCATTGTGCCTCATATGCTGGGTTATACCTATATATGATGGGTTTTAATTGTGCTGCCCAATAATAGTCTCTGAGGGAAGGGAGGCCCCCTCCCCTTGTCTCTTTGATTCAAATCATATCCTAGGCCTTGTCATATACTGTATATATCTGGATATTATTTTATCCCATTCTTTAATAATAATAATAATCAAAAGCAGGATCTTGAAGTGTATTCTTTGTTTGATGGGGAGCCAGTGAAGTTTTCGGAGTACGGGGGTGATGTGTTCTCTCGAGGGGGATTGGGTGAGCAGCCGTGCAGCAGAGTTTTGGATGTATTGTAGTTTCTGAAGAGCAGTGGAGGGAAGGCCATACAGCAGGGGTCAGTAACTGGCGAACCGCGGTCAATAATCTATTTATACAGTATAGTTTTAAGGTGTGCTTTTTTAGTGTTAACGACCAACGCCTTGTAAACACAGGAAAAGCTGCGCCGGTATCAGGAAATAAACTGACCAATCATGTACAGGTTAAATTACCCCATGCTTTTCAGCCAATCAACTCTCGTTCTCGGCAGTTAACAGCGGCAGGCAGAGTGAGAGGGAGAGAAACAGCCGCCACAGACGGAGACGTGGAGAGAGGGAGACAAGGGAAGCGGGTTCAGAGAAACTGAAAGTGTTTAATTGTTAATTGTTGATTTGTTATGATTTGTATTGTTAAAGTGGTTGAAATTGTTCTGACAAGGTGTGTTGAAGAAAAATTATATAAGCTGTTGCTTCACCTTATTTCTCTTAAGTTAAGAGCTTTATTTGAAGATGTTAATACTACTACAACATATATATTATATTATATTATATTATAGTATATGTAACACTCTGGCAAGTTGGACATGATGTTCTGGACCTTTATTTGAATAGTTTTTTTTCTGACTGGACCTCTTGGCGTTTTAGTTGAATATCCCTGCCATACAGGATACAGTTGCAGTAGTCGAGTCTGGAGGTGATGAAGGCATGAATTAATGTCTCTGCTGCTGAGGTGGAAAGGGCAGATCGTAGGCATGCAATATTGCGTAGATAAAAGAAGGATGTTTTAGTGACATGGTTAATGTAGGATGTAAAGGACAGTGCAGGGTCTATGTAAATTCCAAGGTTTCTGGTGAGAGTGGAGGGAGTGACAGAGTGACCATTGATGCAGAGTGAGAAACTTTGTGATGTGTGATTTATGTTGGTTGATGCTAATGTAGTGGAATCTATCAGATAAGTAAGACTTGAACCAGGAGAGGGCGGTGTTGGTGATGCCAATTGATTCTAAACAGTTGAGGAGGATGGAGTGATTTACTGTATCAAAAGCAGCACCGAGGTCAAGGAGGAGGAGAATGGTGAGGGAGCCGCAGTCAGCAAAAAGAAGATCATTTGTGATTTTGATGAGAGCCGTTTCGGTGCTGTGGTGAGTGCGAAACCCAGATTGGAATGTTTCATAGAGGTTATTTGAGAGGAGGTGGGTCTTAAGTTGAGTTGCGATGGCTCTTTCCAGAAGTTCTGACAGGAATGGGGGGTTGTAGATGGGTTTGTAATTATTTGGATCATCAGAGTAGAGGCCAGGTTTTTTAAGGAGAGGAGTTAAATTGTGCTTGTCCAATTTCCAATGGAAGAGTTTGAAATAAAGTAATTGCGGTAGAATATTCATTTTAACAGAGTCTATCCATGAACTAAAACTAAGATATAGGACTAAATTCCATCTTGCTATGTTCTCTTTAATTTTCTTTTGTGGTGGTAAATAATTATATTGTAATATTTCTGTTAAGTCCTTCGGATTTATGACTCCCAAATATTTAAAATATTCTGTTTGCCACTGTAGGTTGTATTTGCTCTTAATTCTATCTGCTGGATTCTAATTATATTTAAGCAGTTGTGTCGGATTTATATTAATTTTGTATCCTACTACTCGACCAAAATCAAAATCAGTCAAATGAGTCCATTGGTTTGGGGAGCTTGTGGGTTGATGAAAGAAAGAAAAACCAAGATACTGTATAATCTGCATAGCATGCCAATTTGTGCTCCCCTGACTGAACAGACAATGGGTGGTGCTGCAAGATTAATTACGAGTTGAAAAAAGATGATATACTATGTTCATCAATTCATATTGGAAATTCATTCATTCATTAATCTTAATCCACCTATCCATTGCCAGGATGCAGGGCCAGCAGTCTCCATGACTGCTAAATCCCTAAACACATGGTACTTTTTTGTGAGCCTTCCTCTGGGTGCAGAGCCCATTGGTAGTTGTGTGGGTCAGGACTATGCTAGAGAACTTACCTGCTGGATTTAAAGCTTAAGCCTTTCAGACCGAAGTATATTAGGAATACATGTCTATAGAAATATAATTTCATAGAGACATATTTTTACATACAGTGTATAGAAACGTAGACTGTATGTAAAAATATATGAATATAAACATGTATAATTATAGATATGTTTGAATATAAGATATATAAATAAAACATTTATGAATAGAAATGTATACGAACACATACAGTAGTAGAATATAGACTCATCACTGTCTCTTTGTTGTCTTCACTCCAGCTTTCAATAGCCACTACAACACTGGATTTCTACATAGGAATTGACATGGATGTTGACCTTTGTGACCTTGACCCAGACCTCATTCCTGGACATTCACAGTCCAGAGTTACCTCCATGCCAATATCATTTCCTGTGGTCTGGTTGGGGACATTCTGGTCCTCCTGACATACCTATTTTACCAGAGGATCAAGACCATGACGTATGTGTACCTGCTAAACGTGGCTATGGCGAATCTCATCTTTGTGCTGTGCATTGGTCCATGGGTCCTGGGTGGTGTAAGGTTCTAGGTGTGACCTATAGCATTAATTTGTATAGGGGTATGGTGCTGCTGTCCTGTATCAGTGCTTACTGTTACGTCGCCATTGTTCAGGCTCGAAGATATTTCGGTGCTCGCTTGCATGCATTGATGCATGGTCATGCTGGCCTTAAGAGGAGCTGCAGCAAGGAGGAGGTCAAACTCTGTGTCCTGCCAGTTTCTTGGAGCGTGGCCTTCATCCAGTGCTGCCTCCATCCTGTCCTCTACGGGGGTAAGGTTCAGGAACCACCTTCAACACATGGTTCAGCAATTGTGGTGCCTCAGGCAACAGTACAGGTACCTACCGGCACAGTCACAAAAAACCTCTAAGCTTCGCTTTTCTGGCTTCAGTTCCTCAGAAGAAAATAACAATGTGACACCTCCAAGTGAGGAAAGGAGGCGCCATGAGTCAATCATGTAACTAAACAACCTCTAGATAAGGGATGGGTCACAGACAAGACACGTTTCTGGGGGTGACAGGCCTTTTTTGGGGGAAATAAAAAGTAGTCTGTGCATTTATTTTGAAGAAGTCCTTTATTTGACAGGTGACTATAATGCTTTGTAATACACATACTGTATATTAAGGCTGTGTGTGTGCCAGTGTGTATCACTGACAAATAAACTAAATAAAATTTGACCTGATTCCTTCTTCCTTCTCTGTTGACACTCAAACATTCAACCAGCTCATTTGTGATCACATGACCCTGCTGTCAGCAGCCCTGAATGTAAATCATTAGTTTCTTGCTATCCTCTGTATCTTATCTGTTAGCTGCTGCTAGCCTTCACAACAACCACAGTCCAGAGACAACGTCTATGTCCAACTTAGCTAATTTACTGCGGTATCAGTTCAGTGGAACTGCGATACTCCAAAAATAGTGACCAGAATGTTAGACAACCGATTAATGTGTTGTATTATCTTATTATTAATTTCTAATCTAACGGTGGGATTATTGTCCGACTACAAAATCTGTGGCGACTCCAAGTGTGAAAGTAAGCTCTGACCTCTGATCTTTATTAACTGTTCTTCAACAACTGTTTGTCTGAGACTGTTCTCTTAGTGGCTGTTTTTCTTTAGAGTTTCTCAACAACTGTTTCTCATGTTATTGTTCATCAAAAACTGAAGAGTCTCTTTTCAGAGACTCCTCAGTAGCTATTCTTCAGAAACAGTTCTTCAAAGACAGTTCCTTATTGGCTGTTGTCCAGAAATCGTTCCACGGCGACTCATCTTAAAAAAATCTTCAGAAACAGTTCCTCTTTAACTGTTCTTGAGAAACTATTCTTCGTTGACCATTTATTAGTTACTGCTCTTCTGCAGTGACTGTTCTTCAGTGGCCATTCTTCAGGGACTGTTCTTCATTGATTGTTCTGAATTAACTATTCTTCAGTGACTGATCCTTAGCAACTGTTCTTCAAAGACTGTTCCTTAGTGACTATTTCTCTGGGACTGTTCCTCACACTTCTTTTGTCTAACTTGTTCTTCTGTTTCACCGCATTACTCCCCGTATGACTGCAGGTTTGATGAGCAGGGTGCAAGCTGTCAGAGATCACCAGGGCCAGGACTGTCGCTTCCTGACTTTTAGAAGTGGAGACACAATCTTTGTTTACCACAAACTGACTGGACGAAGGAACGACCTCTGGGCAGGAACAGTATGTTAGCGTGGTTGTTGTTTCGGCTTCAACTCCCTCTGCTGTTCATTTACAATCAATACCTTTAACTTGATTTCTAGAGTCCATATTTAACTAAAACTTAACTGAAGCCAAACTGACTGAACTATTTTCATTGTTCAATTTTAATCTGCAGCTTGTGATTCCTGATTTCAGTTGGGCTCATGATCTGTTTCTTCTGTTATCAGAGGGGCAAACAGTTTGGCTATTTCCCAAAAGATGCCGTGCAGGAGGAACAAGTTTACGCAGCTGCAGAGAAGGTGCTCGCAACTCAGGTGAAAGAAACCGTAGATTTTGCAACACTGATAAGGCACTTTCCGCTATTAGGTTTTTACACTATTACACTACCTTCCAACACTCACCGATTCAACATATACTGGTATAGACTTGGTAATTTTAATTAATTTATCTATACGACCCAAAATAAAAATGGATAATAAATACATTTGAACTATTGATCCCTAGGGAATATCCTTCGAGAAATTATGCCTCTGCATTTAACCCATCACCATAGTGAGCAGGGGGCTGCTGGCTGGGCCAGCGCCTGGGAAGCAGTGTGTGGTGGACCATGCTCAGGGCACCTCAGCAGTTACTTGGCGGGAGGGGGATTCGAACCGGGGGACTTGTGAACTCAAGTCCACTTCCTTAACCATTAGGCCACAAACTGCCCCACAAGGCCACTTTATAATTTATGTAAAATAAAATGTTTTTAATATTTTTATCGCCCAAAATAGGGATCGGCAACCCGCAGCTACAGAGTCAGATGCGTCACATTTCGTCTCCTTTTGTCTCTTTTCGTCTCTTTTCGTCCTTATGCTTCATAAATGCAATTATAAATAATTGTAATTATTAAATGTATGCATGTAATGAGAGTGTATTATTGCCCACAAGGGTTCAGAAGAAGAAGTTCCATTTACCGGCAGTTTTGAAGAAAGAATGTGAAAACATTCGGGGGGAGGGCAAAGTGATTTTCCTTGTCTAACAGTCTAACAGTCTTGTGTCTAACACCAGGTTTAGATCTCACAAATAAGGTCATCTGTCCTTTACACTGACCAGTTCTCTGTCATATTCATAAGATCTACAGAACATAGTTGAATTGTTAAAGCTACTTGCTTTAAAGTTACTTTTAAACTTTGTACCAACGGCACCAGAAAGAGTTTTGACATAGACTGAACAGAACTGATAGGGAGATTTATCAGGTAAGAAAACAGAAAAGAAAAATAATAAACTATAGCTGTTATACAAAGAATAAATGTAAAAAAAAACTATAAAGGCCAAAAACATATACTGTGATATCTTAATTTTAGATACTAAAAAATATTAGGTATCTTCCTATGTACCTGGAAACTGGTACCAAATGGCTCTTTGGGTGTTAAAGGTTGCCGACCCCTGGCCTATTTCATCGAACATCCCTAATTACGGTGACATGATGTTACAAATCATGGGTTGGTTGACATTTTGTCAGTTTGTTTCTTTGTTGATGATTACTTTTATCATATCTGTTTCTTTAGACTTCGGATTTCTTCTGCTTGGATGAGTTTGGTTCTCCTGTGGACTTTGGTGAACTGGACGGAGAGGACAGAAGTGACGATCAAGAAATCCAGACTCAGGAATCTAACCTCAACCAACACATCTCAGGCACTGACGACACAGACACTGGTGTTTTACCGCTACATAGTCAGCCATCAGTTCAGCAGATCAACGACACAATGGAAATAACGGATACAAATGTCAGTCCTGAGGAGGAGGTACAACCAGGTGGGTCTTCCTCTACTTGGTGGATCAGTTCCCCTCTGACGGAGTGGTTCAGTTCTGGAGGAAGTGAGGTAGCTGTGAAAGAGCAGCTAGAGCCTGATGGAAAAGAAGAAGACGATGGCGTCCCCTTTACCTCCACACTGATGGAATTGTTTCACCTCGAGGATGGTGCAAAAACAGTCTCTGCAGAAAAGCAAGAGATAAAAATGAAAATGGAGACAGGAAACCAGGAAGTGAAATTCACCAGCAGGAGGATGTGGTTGCAGCAGGAGGACGTCCAGAATGATGTAGAAGAAAAGACGGATAAGTCAGTGCTGCAGTGGCTCAGCAGTGGTTTATCATCCAGACTGGGGCTAGGAACATCTAACCTGATGTCAGGAGATGAAAAGATGGCCGAAACTGATGTAGATGAGCAGAAGGAGAAGGAAAATATTGGTTCTGGTTCTAGTTCTTGGTTTGGAGTTGGAAATATTTTAGGATTCACAAAAGCAGGGGATGAAAGTACAAGGCATGACGTCCAGGAGACGGAGAACACGTCACAAGAACCTCATGTTTCCCAATTTGAATCAAGCACAAAAACTGCTACAGGATCACTGTCTGATACCGATGGTTCACATCCCTGCCTGGAGGATAACAGGTACATGGACTTGATGAAAGATGTTGATAAAACGGTGTCCTCAATAGAACCACACATGGACAAGGAGAGTCACATGTTTGTCCAGCCTGGAGAAAATGACGGAGAACTCTTGGTGAGCCACAAACCAACAGAAGTTCTCACAAACCCCTCCAGTACTGTACAACCACATATGACTTCTCCAGGACCCAATACAGGTAGGTTGGACCAGGATGGAACCAACAGTTTACCCAGTAACAAAAGAGAGGATGAGGATGAAGTTGTTGACAGGTCTGTTGTTACGGTGGGTAGTCACAATGACAATATTAACATGTTAGAGAAACAACGGAGTGAGAAATGGGATGGAGAAGAGGAACTTCATGAAACTGGTCCACAGAAGTTCCAGTCGGCTGGCTTTACCTGCCCAGATGAATCTGGACAGAACCAGGAACAGACAGGAAATCCTGAATGCAAAGATGGTATGACAACAAAACTAAAACCTGCAGTTCAGGAGGACGTGGGCAATGTCGGTGAACCAAAGATCCCAGCAGAAAAACCTGAGAAGATCCCAGGAATTAGCATCCTGGCAACTCAGATGTTGGCGATAGACAGTCTGACTGGGCAAGGTCTTAAGGTCTCTGAAGGTTCAGAAACAAAAGACAAATATCTGCTTCATCTGGAAAAGTCAGAGGAAAAAGATGAGGTAGAGGTAGAACATGAGCACTGGAGAGCAGCAGAAGAGGGCGAGGGTTCAAAAAACAAGGATCAGCCAAATGACATGGGTCCAATCAAGGAGGGAGGAGAGGAAGCGAAGAGGATGGAGGAGGAGCAGAATGGGGAGACAGTTAGACAGGAAGCAGTGAAGCATTCAACAGACACGTCAATGTCTGAGATGATAGAAGAAAAACTGATGAAAATCAGTGATATTACTAAGGAGGTAATAGAAGGGGAATGGAGGAGGCAAACCAACATAAAGGACATACAGGAGGAGAGGAATGTGGAGCACGTGGGAGTTAAGGTGGTCCAGGATGGTCCACAGATCCAGGAAGTCCATGAGGTTGAAGAGATCCAAAATAACCATGAAATCCAAGGACTCAAGGAGATCCAGGAGCTGGAGAATATCTGGGAGGCTCATGGCATCCAAGAGAGTCAGGAGGTCCATGACATCCAAAGGATTCAGGAGATTATGGATATCCAGATGACCCAGGAGATCCAAGAGATTGAGAAACTTAAGGATGTCCAAGAGTACCAAAAGACCCAGGAGGTCCAGAAAGTCCAGGAGAATCAGAAGATCCAAGAGGTGCGGGAGATCCTGCAGATCCAGGAGATCCATAAGGTTAAAGAGATCCAAAATAATAAAGAGATCCAGGGGCTCCAGGATATGGTGGGTATGCAAGAAATTCAGGAGATCCATTACATCCAAAGGATCCAGGAGATTGGAGATATCCAGAAGACCCAGGAGATCCAAGAAATTGAATCGATCCAAGAGCACGAAAAGACCCAGGAGGTCCAGAAGATCCATGAGAATCATTTGATGCAAGAGGTGCGGGAGATCCAGCCGATCCAGGAGACCCATGATGTTAAAGAGATCCAAAATAATAAAGAGATCCAGGGGCTCCAGGACATGGTGGGTATGCAAGAAGTTCAGGAGATCCATTACATCCAAAGGATCCAGGAGATTGGAGATATCCAGAAGACCCAGGAGATCCAAGAAATTGAATCAATACAAGAGTATGAAAAGACCCAGGAGGTCCAGAAGACCCAGGAGAATCATTTGATGCAAGAGGTGCGGGAGATCCTGCAGATCCAGGAGATCCATGATGTTAAAGAGATCCAAAATAATAAAGAGATCCAGGGGCTCCAGGATATGGTGGGTATGCAAGAAGTTCAGGAGATCCATTACATCCAAAGGATCCAGGAGATTGGAGATATCCAGAAGACCCAGGAGATCCAAGAAATTGAATCGATACAAGAGTACGAAAAGACCCAGGGGCTCCAGGAGATCCAGGAGCTAGAGAATATTAAGGAGGCTCATGGCATCCAAGAGATTCAGGAGATTCATGACATCCAAGGGATCCAGTTCCAGGTAACTGAAGAGATCCAGGATATCAAGGTGTACCAGAACATCCAGGAAGTCCAGCAGTTCCAGGAGAATAAGAAAATCCAGGAGGTGTGGGAGATCCATAAGGCCCAGGAGATCCAAAATATTGAGGAGACCC
>JAFBJS010000740.1:252342-370791 GCA_016785265.1 Paraplagusia blochii
GCTAGAGAATATTAAGGAGGCTCATGGCATCCAAGAGATTCAGGAGATTCATGACATCCAAAGAATCCAGGAGTTCCAGGTAACTGAAGAGATCCAGGATATCAAGGTGTACCAGAACATCCAGGAAGTCCAGCAGTTCCAGGAAAATAAGAAAATCCAGGAGGTGTGGGAGATCCTTCAGATTGAGGAGATCCATA
This sequence comes from Paraplagusia blochii, assembly GCA_016785265.1. Classification (NCBI taxonomy): domain Eukaryota; kingdom Metazoa; phylum Chordata; class Actinopteri; order Pleuronectiformes; family Cynoglossidae; genus Paraplagusia; species Paraplagusia blochii. The sequence goes on from JAFBJS010000740.1 coordinate 252,540, forward strand.
AGGCCCAGGAGATCCAAAATATTGAGGAGACCCGGGTGATCCAAGATTTTGAGGAGATCCAAGAGATTGAGAAGATCAGAGTGGTGCAGGAGACCCAAAAGATCCAAGAAATCCAGGAGATCAGTTTGATTCACAAGACACAAGAAATTCAGAAGATCCTGGAGATCCATGAGGTTCAAAAGATAAAAAATAACTATAACAACCAGGAGCTCCAGGAGTACCAAAAGACCCAGGAATTCCACGAGATCCAGACAATACAGGTCATCCAAGAGGTTGAGAAGATCCCTGACATCCAGGATATACAGGTGATCCAAGAGATTGAGAGGACTCTAAAGACCAAAGAGGTTCAGGAGATCCAAGAAATCTTGGAGATTCAGGAGGTACACAAGACACAAGACACAAGTTCAGGAGTTTCAAAGACAGAGAAGATCCAGGACATCCAAGACTTTCAGGAGATCCGTGACATCAAGGAGTTCCAGGAGATACAAGATATTAAGAAGATCGAGGGAGTTCAAGAGATCCAAAAAACCCAGGAGTTCAATGATATCCTGGGCATCAAAGAGTTCCACAAGAAACAAGAGATCCAGGAAATTGGGAAAATCTGTGAGATCCAGATGGGCCAGGAGATTCAAAGAACCGAGAAGATCAAAGAGACTACAGATTTAGATAATGAAATGTCAAAGAGAAATAAAAAGGTACCAAGAGCTGTAGATGAAGGCCAGCAACACAGTCAAACTACAGATTCTGGTCTTAAGTTTACACTGTATGAAGACAACAGACAAAGCATGGACGAAAACTCACCAGAAAAAATCCACTCCAGCTTGAAGAAAGACTTGGACTTAGATAGAACTGCCCCTTCTGATTCTTCTGATGCACTTGTGTCAAATCATTACAGTCAATCTTCATGTCAAGAAGATGAGGATACCGGAACAATTAAGAGAACAGAGGATGGAGGAGCATTTGGTCTTCTAAAACATGTCTTCAGTATATACAATGAGGAACCAGTCACTGAAACCAAGATTTCTGATAAAGACCTGGGTCTACATGGTGAATCCCAGCCAACCCCATCTGGAGATGACAATGAGTTCTTCAAACCCGCAGAGGAATCACAGGATGTTCCTACCTCAGCCCACATTTCAGCTGCTCTTCATAACACAGAGAGCCCCGTCCAAACAGCATCACCCGTCAGGCCCTACAGAAGCTTAGCAGCCTACGTCAGTGAAGAGGAAGAAAGGACTCTGAAGGAGCTCTTTGGATGGTACAAGGTGCAGTTTTTGGACTTTATGTTGAGCAGCTCAGACTTGAAACTGGAGTCTGAGGATGAGTCTCTGCTGTCAGATGTTGAGAGACTTCTGTTGCACCACACCGAGTCACTTCCTGGCATGAATCTGAATCCACCAGCAGACACACTAGAAGACCAAGTGCAGACAAGAAACAGGATGGCTCTCCGGAAACTGGATCTGTTGATCAGGGACTTGAGAGGAAAGGCGGGTACCAGAGAACCAGATCCTGAGTCTGAAGGTAAAATCCACTTAATTAGTATTTTACTACTGATGTCTGATAATATCATTCAATTGATCAATAATGATGAAAATCATTATTGGCCATTGTGTTTTGCCAAATAAGGTGCAAACTAAATTAACCTAGACTATTGTTAACATAGGAATAAATCACTGTATATGAAGGTAAAAGCCACAAGACGGCAGCATGGTAGCCCTGCTTCCAGTGGGTGGACCATTGGAGTATATATGGGGAGGACAAACTACCGACTAGTGTCACATCTACTAGGCAACAATTAAAGGTAAATATTGTAGTCTGGCAACATGAAAAATATTAGTTTCAGACACAATATCAATATAATGTGTCATGTAAATGATGGGCTCTGACAAATAAAGACAAATAGTCTTTATTTGTCACATTTTGAGCAGGTGTCAGCTACATTCTTTTTGATGAGTTGTTCTGGCATTTTTGACCGTCAGTCCCACTCCCTCTCATGTGCCATCAGCCTCATCACTCGTCTGCTCTCTCCACCGCAACTGAGTGCTCACTACTGCCCTCCCTCACAGGCTCGTTAAAATTAAATGGGTAAAATTGCGTATATTTACATATTATAAACTTCTTGCAACAACATTCTTAGTTGGACCCAACAACAAACAAATCTAAACGCAGTGACACACACATATAGACACACATAAATATATGTTTTTATATATGTATATATATATATATATATATATATATATATATACATATATATATATAAATATATATGCGTGTGTAAATACCTAATGTCATTAAACTTGGTAAACGTCTGACAAGGAACGTGATTAACTGTTCCAGGAATGGTTTTAAACAGGTAATGTCAATTTTACTCCCTCTCATGTGCCATCAGCCTCATCACTCGTCTGCTCTCTCCACCGCAACTGAGTGCTCACTACTGCCCTCCCTCACAGGCTCGTTAAAATTAAATGGATATATATATATATATATATATATATATATATATATGCGTGTGTAAATACCTAATGTCATTAAACTTGGTAAACGTCTGACAAGGAACGTGATTAACTGTTCCAGGAATGGTTTTAAACAGGTAATGTCAATTTTATGGTCAAACCCAAAAACAGAAATATATAAATAACGTTTCAGTTCAGAATGGAACAACTAGAGAAAAATTCTGGTTCAAAGCCCTGATATCAAGTATTGGCAAAAGGTTAATATAGTATAGAAGTTAACATCTTTTCTTTTTTAATTTATGGAACCCAAATATGTGTTTTCTAAAGATGACCCAAAGAAGTCAGACAATCTCTTTCGATCTCTCTTCAGAGAAGGTGAGATTGAGCCAGGGGAGAGACCAAGAACCTATCCCGGAGACAGAAGAATTAAACACAGGAGGGCCCAGAAATGAAGGCGAAACATCTCAGTACTCCGGTACGGACTTCACCCACCATCTTAAAGGTACGTTCATGCTTAAGTAGACCTGATATGTTTATCAATGATTCCATAACCCCCTGACATCAACAGGCTGGTCACGAGTTATTGATGGGTTGACAGCAACACAGTTAAAACTGTGACATCTCCAGAAGTTTGGGACAATCACAGGGACAGACATTGCAAGATAATGTCCTTGTATTGGGGAGACCGTAGATCAGGGGTCCTCAACCTTTTTGAAACCCAAAGCCACTTCCCGGGCGCTCAGTTATATGAAGAGCTACTTGTTAATATATTATTATTACCTAATTATGTAATAAATATCTGAGACATACAATAGTGACCACTCTTTTGACCATCATGATTACACCCATTAAATTATCATTGTAAGTGTAAGCTCTGCTCAAAAGCACAAGAACAGTAGCATCCGAACCCTTTTTGTTTTTAGAACACATCCCGCAGGCACCTTAGACTTAGACTACCTTTATTGTCATTGCACAGAAAACATGACAGTGAAGTCTGGCAATGAAATGTCACAGCATAAACTCGTTGCTTGGCAACCCGAGTACACAGTTTACACTACAAAAGCTTATAACCATGAGGTAACAATTACTTGAGATGTTATTACAAGTTACATGCGAACCAGTTAGGTAGACCATGCAGGGTACCAGGTTGGTGACCCCTGCCTTGGATATTTTGAAAAACCATTGTGATGTGATGTTGTGTTTAAAATCAGATAGTTTTGACATGTGTTTGGTAAATCCACCTTAATTTCCTGAAGACATATCCTGAGGGAGAGGTAATATTCCGATATCGGAATTTCTAAGTTTTGATGATATCACTGTGTGATATCGACACAAAGTTAAAATCAGACATTCCTAAAATGAGTCAATGAATAATTTAACAATTATTATTGTTTATTTCTATTTTTTACTTCACTACCCTCACCCCAGCAATGTTGACACTCATCCTGGACACACCTTATCTTTTCAACGACCATTCAGTGGCCCACGTCAAAACAGTGCAGGACTTTTTAATCTGGACCGCGCAGGTATGTCTACCCAATGGTTTTAATCATCCACACAAAAGTTTGTGTGGATGATCATCATTACAATCTCACTGAAAATCACTGTTGTGAGCTCTCATGGATTTCTTATGTGATTGTGATATGAACATTTGGAAAGAACAATAATAATAATAATAATTAGAACTATATTAATCCCAAGGGAGCCCATGCTCAGGGCACCTCAGCAGTTGGCGGAAGAGGGGTTCAAACCGGGGGCCTTGCGGACCCAAGTCTGCTTCCTTAACTATTAGGCCACCAACTGCACCAAAATCATAGTGACGTTGTGATTTACACCACAGCGCACAATGGAATTTGGCCTCTGCATTTAACCCATCATCAAAGTGAGCAGTGGGCAGCTATTGAGCGGCCAGGGAGCAGTGTGTAGGGACGATACCATGCTCAGGGCATCTCAGCGATAACTTGGCAGTAGGGGGATTTGAACTGCCCACTGCCCTGGGAAAATAGGATCAAAATAGGGATGTTAGACATTAATGTTTGCTTACATCCAATTTTGCTGGTTTGGTCCGAACATTTACTTTCCCAATATTGATATCTAGTAACCAGTGTTGGACAAGCTACTTTAAAAAAGTAACTTATTACTTTAGTAGTTACTGCTTTGAAAAAGTTACTAGTTACATTACTAGTTACTAATTATAAAAGTAACTAGTTACTTTACTTTATTTCAAAAACACATATTTTACAAGTCCTAGGTGCAAAAAAGATATAACTGTATTTTCTGTTCACATTATTTATGTGTACAAACAACGGCATGGGAATTACATCAATAAAACGAGCTACCATACAGCCATCGAGTGACTTTCACTTTAGTGTACAGTAGTTAATTAAGTCGTTAATAAGGTTTTTAGGGCATTTTACGTCATTTGGAGACACGGTATCATTGTGTCATTTGTTTTTTTAATATCGTGAACAGTCCGATAACGACTCATACAGAGAGCACATAATATACCAATAAACGTACAAATATACAGTATACTGACGTCTAAACATTGCCACCTTTGGTAATAGTTACTTCTCGGTAACACCTGTTTCTCTTCTGCAACTTCCACGGCTCTCCGACGTGTCACTGTGACATTTCACAAATGGTGACGTTCGGACTAAACCATCTGAACAGACTAGGTGGTAAATGTAATGTCTTACACTTTACATTTATGAGAAAAACAATATAATCAATTAATCTAAAATATAATAAAATATTTAATGGTCTTTTTATTAGGTATTGACGATTTTAAGTTTTAGTTTTCAGGGTTTTAAGACTCTATCTCAGGCCTACCGTCGCCCTGTAAGTGACGTTGGTTTCTGCCGCATCGTCCAGTGTTGTGAGCAGGATGTGTGGCAGTCGCTGGCCGGCTTGATGTGATACCTTTACCGTGTAATGTATGTGAAAACTGGTTCGATTAAGCGGACATGGTGGACCATTCGACCAGTGAGCAGTTCTCCAGCAGTGGGGCCGACTTCCAAGCCTCGGCGGAGGCTTACTACAGCATCGCGGTGGAGAAAGTGAAGGATGTACGTCGTCTGGTCTCAGGTTTATTTAGCTTCGACGATTAGCATTCACAGCTGACTGAAGTGTGATATGTTGACAGTAGCTGCGTATTTCGGTATTTGGGTTACCTTTATTTGGGGATAATGTATATATATAAACGATATATGTAAACAATGAAATACGCGAAGAAGTCACAAAGACCCGTCGTTACTCGCTCAATGTTTACTATTTGCTTACACTGTTTCCTATGTTTGCAGCTATCTGCTGTGTGTTAGCTTGGACACTGAACTGTCTGGATATTTAAAATGATCACCACCACACGTTATTTGTAACCTCTAAACCCCCGGCCGCGGCACAGCGATTTCCACGCACCCAGCCTGTACTTTACTTCGTAATACGCGGCGAACGGTTTTGTAATGAGGGGATGGAAGCCTCGAAACTGCTCTACGACCCGGAGAGCAATAGTACTGTATTCAAAGACGCTGTTACAAGGATGCATTTAATAAAGTTATACAAAATTGATAAACGCACATTATCAGAATTATAAAATACCAGCTTAAGTGTTGATCAGATAATTTAACCGGTCTGTGCGAAGATGTGGAGGGCGGAATATGTGGCACAATAAGCCAAGTAAATAGTTTAGTATCAAATTCTACATCTTGAGTTTCTGAGTTGGGGGGTTAACCATCTTTATTTCTGTCTTGTCATTATCTAAGTCAGTCTGGTTGCTTACCCGTTTACTGTTGCTGAACTTTGCTGTTTGGACAAAACAGGACAAAAATGATTCTGGCCTTTGTGAAGGTTTGGTCTTTGCTTAAGACTGACTATTACGCCCAGAAATGACCACAGTAATTTATAATGCTCGGCCAAAGTCATACTGAAAGGTTTTGAAAGCTTTCTGAGCATCATTTAAGGGCAGTAAGCACAACCAGAATCCACACTTACCCACCATATTATAAGGTCACTGAGCTTATGAAGAAACAGTTTAGTTTTTAAAGTGGGCCAGGAGGTATGTTACATCAACTGTAAACAATGCAAGTTGCTCTAGGGGACGCTTTAAAACAATAAGTAACACATTGTACATTTAGTAACACATATGAGTTTTGTGTGCTTAGTTTTTTTAAGGCAGTAGTACCCAGGGAAGTCAGTACTGTCTCTCCACCTTCTTGGTCTTCAGGTTGTGTCTTCACTGCCTGACGATATCAGACCTGGACCAGACTTGTATGGGCTACCATGGGAACCAGTGATTGTGGCTTTTGTGGTGGGACTGGTAACAATATTATTGTTCACCTGCAGATGTTACAGCTCCGTAAGTACACCCCCTTCTCTTTCAAACCCTTCTTTAAAGTCCTGGATCCACACGGCAGCTCTGGTCCTCAACTTTCTCTGTTCTCTGTCTTCTCTGTCAGCTCAAGAGCAGAATGTACAGAAGTAAGTTCCTTGCTTTGTTTCAGAAATCCCTCTACAAGTAACCAAAGCAAATTACAATTCAGTTTGTCACCTTAAAAAAGAATGATACAGTGGAGCCCCCAGATACAGTTGATTGTGTTGAGAATTTTAACCATTGAAAATTACTAAAAAGTGGGAGACACAGACAGTTCATCCTTTGAAAGTGTTTCATCTGATTCATCAGAGCGCAGGATTTGATAGAGCTCTAAGGCTTGGACAAATTGCAAATCCCTCCTCAGCTGTTGGGTTATGATCGTCACCAATCTGATGTTTCCTCATATTGTAAAGAAAATCTAGTAGATGTTGCTAATGGATATCTTTAAAGTAGTTTGTACCCTAAGGCCCCAATGCAGCTGGTTCAGTATCACAAGGACAATTTTGCAATAGTTGCTGACTGGTAACATAAAATACTGGTATTCCAGGGAGCTTGTATCTCGGGGTTCTGTTTGAAAATATATTAACAGTGGAATTCTGTCTTCTTGTTATCCAGGCAGAGAGCAGTGGATGGCTGCACAAGTGGTCCAGCTGCTGGATGAGAAGTGTCACGTACTACAGTCTCTGAGTAAATGTCAGCAAGAGGTCAGTTCTGGTCATATGCTCAGGGCCTAACCGGTACCACAAGTGCCTTAGTTTGGAAGTGTCACTAAAGTAAAAAGTACACTTGACAGTTCAATTATATCAACTAGTCTTCTTTGTGGAGCTTCAGACTTTTGATTCCTTGACTAAGGAACACAATCAGTTCCCAGTTGATGTCAGAGGAAAGGCTGGTAGTTCTATCATTACCCACTCCTCTGGACAGAAGTCAAGGTTATATGTCCAGGTGGGAGGAGTTGATATGGTCACAACTGTCCAGAAAAGACTGCTGTGGTATTATGCGTTGTTAAACTTCCTAGGATGGGATCTCAAGTCACAGGTGGCTGTCACAGCCCCCCTTCTATTAGGCATTGGTTTTTCCAGATGGATCTAGATGGCCCATCTTCACTCCCTTTACAAATCGCCTGTCCTCACACATTCCTCAGTTGAAGAATATAACATCTGTTAAGCTCCAAAAAGGATTTCACTAGATAGAATTGAACTATCTCAACGACAGCCTTGACAGATCAGGCATCTGTTTATTTCTGTGGAGGTTGTGATGACTTTCAACCTGCCTGTCTCTAGTTTAATGCACTTTGTTTTAGTTTTCATGACCTTAACTGTCACATGACTCTAATGTCCTTTCAATGTCCCTTTTTTTGCCTTGTAGCACAATGAGCTTGAGACCTCCCTAAGAGACAGTGGCGTTCTGGCCCAGACACAAAAGACAGAACATTTAGAGGTAAGACATAAATGTAGTAGGTCCATGGAAATATGTTGATACTGAAAAGTTTGACTTTGTGGTGAATTCAATTGGTAGGGGAGGTTTAATATTTAAAATTTAAAATATTTCATTTCTTGATTCCGTTTTTAATGTCCCAAAGGAGCAACTGTGTTTTTGGAATCATTTGACATGCCATGTGAATATTTTATGTTACAAACTCTAAAATATCTCACGAAATACATAAAAGAGACCCTTATCTGGGCAGATATGAAATAAAAAATGGATGAGAGAATATGTCTCAACAGCCAAAGGATTAACGTGATAAAGTGTGATTTACAGGAGTTGCAGATATAAGAGCTATATATATATAAGTGTTACAATAGTAAACATATGAAATTATATGTTTTTTAATATATATGTTTTAATATATGTAAATTGCAAATATAGCCGATAAAAAAGAAAAATGATTGATCCATTTCGATTCGATTTGGTTCAGTTTGATTCAATAAAAATTTGCTTTCAACTACACTATACACCAGTCTCTCTGGGTGACTGAAGTGACCAATTGCTCACGTAAATTTACACGCACACGGTGAGAATCTGGTGCTGAGCAAACCGCGCATGCCGATTCCTCCCCGTTTGCGCCGGGCTTAAGGTTTGTTGGTCCTCCTGTGTATTCGATTGTAGTTCTACAGAGTCGGCAAGTTGTGTTGCTTTTATCTATCTTTCCATCCTTCTTGAAAAAAACAAATGATGTCCAAACATCGCATTTAAATGACAAACGCTGTTAATTTCGTCTGTTTTGTTTGCCACGTTGCTAAGAATAGAGTAATACCCACTATCTGAATCTCAATCAAATCCCCCCACATCACAGTTTACACACCCCAAGTAACACAACCTGCATAGACATAAGTGAATAGATGTATATACCGGTATGTGTCTTCGGGCTCGCCACTCTGGACGGTCACAGATCAATAACCAATCCAAACCGATTATTCTTTATACAAAGTTACTCTTTATTGTTTTTATTTGAGCTTTGACCTATTTATTGTCTCATATTTTCACTAGATGGAAGCTAGCCAGTGTGAATGTGCTAACAGAGCCCTGCAGGATGATCTTGAACAACTGAAGTTTGAACTTGAGCAGCAGAGAAACCACAAGATGGAGCATGAGAGAAAAGTAATTGACAACTGCATGAACTTCCATATGTTTAGTCAGTGAACACTGAATTTTTTAATTGAACGTGATGTATCTGTTAACATGTTCAGATCACAGTTCTTGAGGAGAGCATGAAATCCTGTGAAGAAGAAACAAAAAGTCTCCAGTCACAGGACGAGCAGGTGAACAACAGCACCACTTTTTGTTACTTTTCAGGGCTTCCTTTCGGTGTTTCATTTGACTTTTCTGGTACTTGTTTCAGGGACACACATCACTGAAGGTCTACAGTATGAACAGTGACCGACTTCAGGGGAAACTTGAATCTGCTGCAGAACAGAATAGACTTCTCAAGGACAGCAATGCTCAAGTAGGAGGCAGTGTTTCTGAAAGACAAATTAAGAGACAGTTTTTACTGGTGACCAGCCAATCAGCAGCTTAGGCTTACTACTTTCACACTTGGTAACAGAGATTTAACAATGTATTTTGACTTTTTTAGAAATAGACACAAATTCTTGAAAATATTCATTGGTTCTCATCTGGCAGACTGATGTGTCACTGGTCAGACCATGACACTACACATTCCAGTTCAATAGGTGGCAGTATTTAAAGAAAAGTCACTGGTCACACCATGGCACTACACACTCCAGTCCAGTGTGTGGCAGTACACTCCTACAGTTTTTTTTTTTCGTCTCCTCAGCTGCAGCAGCAGGTGGAGGGCTGGGTGGAGAGAGTGGCTGAGTTGGAGGGGGAGATGCAGAGATGTGAAGGCACCTACAGTGGGATCCAACAGAGCGCCGCCAGTAAGGATGAGCGTATAAAGGTGCGGTCTGTCCCCCACTTCAGACAGGTGAGGTCGGTGGATTTGTGCTCACTGTTGTGTCTTCAGTCCCTGACAGATTGCCTGCTTAGGGTGAAGGACTGGGATGCAAACTTGTCTGAGGAAGATGGTGATAAAGAGGCCAACGGAAGTGGAGTGATTACAGATGAAGACAGACACTTCCAGAATGTACAAAAGCTCATCCACGCTGCCAAGGTAGTAGGGGTTGAAGCGGCACAAACAACCTTTGATAGCGATGGTTGGTGACAATGAAAGCTCCAACTTTGCTCTATGTTGTTCATATCTTTCAGCTGAATGCCGACCTCAAGTCAGCAGATGAAGACAAGCTGCGAGTGTTTGCCAAACTAAATGATGAGGTCAAGGCTAAAGAAGATTTGGAAGGTGAGTTGTACTTCATGGCTCTAACCTGGTTAAAGTCCAAGAATAGTTCATTGATTTATATACTGTATATCTATATATTGACTTATATATTTATGTATATATATATTAGGGGTGTGAATCTTTCACTCACATAACGATCTGATTCAAATCTTGATTTACAGGCTACGATCCAATTCAGATCATAAAAGTATTAAACAATCCGGTTCGATTACACCCGGTTCAGTTTGATTCAAAAGTTTGCAACTCCGCTTTCAACTACACTATACAGTTGCCAGTCTTTTTTAGTTTGAGTTTAGTTCATTTAAAAGCAGGAAAACTGCAATTTCCTAAACACATGATTACACACTCAGTCCCACTTTGCTGTCTCGCTAGGTGACCGCTAAGGTTTGTTGGACCTCCAGTGTATTTGATTGTTGCTTTACAGAGTCGGCAAATCATATTGAATTCATCTATCTTTCCATCCTTTTTGGAAAAAAAAAACAAATGATGTCCGAAAAAAATAAATAAATGGGAAACGCTGTAAATTCCGTCCAACATACCCACCACCTGCTCTCCAATCAAATCAACCTATGTCACAGTTCACACACCCTCCATAGACATGTGTGAATAGATGTAAATATGTGTCTATGGGCTTGCCAATGTAGTGGTAGGAAGTGGCCAATGAATTCACCATTCATAAAAAATAATAAACAATCGAAAAAAATTTAAATTTGTAACTACTCTTTCAACAACACTATACAGCTGCCAGTCTTTTTTAGTTTCAGTAGTTTATTTAAAAGGGTAAAAAATTGAATTTTATAAACACGTGGTTAAATAAGAAAGCCAAAATGAGCCATATGCTAAAACTAGACATTATGGCTAATTAGCCATAATTAGCCAAAGGCAAAGAATAGAGGCAAGAAGCACACAATATATATAAAATAGAAAAACACATATGTAAACACTTTTTATACAATTTAATTTTTTTTAGCTTCATCTGGCATCTTTCAAATTGAACAAATATTTTCAACACTTTTTTTACACAATTTGTCAATATGGCCTTTAAAGGGGGCTGTAAATCTAATATTAACCCAAGATATTTATACTGACTGACAATTTGTATTTTATCTCCATAAACTAGTAAATTAGGATCAGGTGACACTCACTTATTTTAGTGAAATACATGCCTACATTTTTAGAAAGGTTTAGCTGTAGAGAGCACTCCTGTAACCAGATAGTCACACAGGACATTGTTTTGTAATATAACAAGCAATAGATTCTGTTGTTGCTTTGGACTTTGCAAAGTTATTGCCAAACTACGGTTGGAAAAACTCCGCTCCTCTGACTACTGGTTGTTCCTGCCGTGCCAGCTGGTTTGTTGACTGGTTTGTTGGACCTCCAGTGTATTCGATTGTCGCTCTACAGTCGGCAAATCGCATTGCTTTTATCTATTTTTCCATCCTTCCCGAATATACCAAATAATGTCCAAACCTTTGATTTTAAATGAGAAACGCTGTAAGTTTCGTCTGTGTTGTCTGCGATGTTGCTCAGATCAGAATAATACCCACAACCTGAACTCCAATCAAATCAGCCAACGTCACAGTTCACACACCGCAAGTGAGACAATCTCCATAGACTTGTGTGATTATATGTATATGTGCATATTGGCTCGCCGCTCTAGTGGGCAGAAGCGGCCAATGTCACGTCTATGTTGAACGTCAATTTGTGGGCGGGGCCATGGAGCAGGAAACCAATCCATGGACAAAAATCCGCACCATCTGACCGTTTTACTGCATTTTGGTTTGATCGGGGATTTTTTGGACCAGTACACTCGGAACGTGTAGGTCACAGATGAATAACGGATACAAAACGAATAATCTGCACACCCCTAATATATGACGAATGTAGAGTAATATATCTATACACATGCCTGACCTCGGCCTGATTCCCCTGCAGACAGCATTAAGGTTCTGGAGAGTGAGAAACAGTCTCTGCAGTCTGGCTCTCAGCTCTTCTCTGACCAGGTAAGCGCACCTGGTTCTCAACCTTTTGAGCACTTGCCCCAACTCGATGTCCACTACACTTTTGAACAACAACATAATTGGATTGAATTTCAGGTGGAGCGTTTACAGCAGAAGCTCCAGATCATGACAGAAATGTACCAGGAGAAAGAGCTGAAACTGCACAGGTGAGCGTTGACCAGTAGCAGGTATACAGGATACCTGTACGTGTGTGTCTGTGTGTGTGTGTGTTGACCAGAGTGTTGTCTCCTCAGATTGCTAACGGTGGAAGAGAAAGAGCGTCTGCAGAAGGAGGAAAAGTTACACAAGGCTGATAAAAACATAGCCTTGGCCATGGAGGAACTCAACAACTACAGGTACTAATAAATCTGATCTAAGGACCAGCCTTGACCTGTTGACCTTGTTGACCCATTGCCTGTTTGACAACAGACAACGAGCTGGAGAGATGGAGGAAGAGCTGGAGAAGACTAAACAGTCATATCAAACCCAGATCTCAGCCCACGAGAAGAAGGCTCACAACAATTGGGTAAACCACAGACTATCACCAATGTCATCCACTTTACCAACATCACCATTGATCTCCAAGCTTTCTCTGCTGCACAGACCAGTTCAGTGTCTGTTTATTTCACCTACTGGTCTTTATGGATTGTGTGGTGGAGAATTGTGTATTATGAACAGACAAAGTGTTGGACGACATTCACGTGCAGGGTCACCAATTATATTGTATGGGGATGTAACTGAATAAAATCATCCGACTGTCATCAAAACAGGCACAGTGAAGACCTGACCTACGAGTTCAGTCCGTTCCACGTAGGCCCACAATAGTCCTTCTGCTTGACTTAATTTTACCCATGAAAAATAACAAAAAAACAATACATTTGTTCTAGTCCAAGACATGTATTCTTATACCTGAGGAGAAATGGAACAAGTTGTTGCATATATATGGCTAACGGGAAGTTTGAATATATATGGGGCCTGGTCTGTTTCTCAGAAACACTCAATTCCATGTTGATTGAATGTAACAAATTACCGTAAAACCCTTTGATTCTTGTGCTGCACACACTGATATACGGTATGTCTGGAATTGTTGGTGTGTCCGTCTTTGTTGGTGCGCCATAATCTGCATCGGGCCCCTGGTCTCTAAACCATGACATCAACCAGAGACTGATGACTTCTTCAAAACGAGAATGAGAAGTCCACTAAATACAACTGACACTTTTGTGATATCTATATAATATCAGCTAACTTATATTATTATACATCCCCAAAAGTTCTGTATTATTTCTTTGTAACCAAGGATTGGAAACGACAAATCTACTGCCTTCTCTGACACCCCTGTTGTCTGTTGTTGTTTGTCCAGCTGGCAGCTCGAGCGGCAGAGAGAGAACTTTCTGACATGAAGAGAGAGAATGCCCTCCTGAGACAAAAGTGTGTAACTTGACGTTGAAGAGGGTGAGATCCAGGGACAACCATTCAGAGTGACATCAATTGTCTGTCTGTGTGTGTTCATAGGCTGACCAACACACAGTTCAAACTGGATGCCTTAGACAAAGACCCTTATGCTCTGGACAGCCTAGCTAGGCCACTGCCTTTTCGAGGTAAATACACACCTCTTGTACCAGTCTATAAACACAGAGAGTTCAAACTCATTTTGCTTCATCCTTGTCCTGGTTATTCTGCTGCAGACCCACCCAGATGGGAAAAATTCACAAAATAATGGCCAGGTAGTCAGGAAGAAGAGAAGAGAAGGTTTTGTGTGGACTATGAATTTAGTATTGGACATGAAACTGCTGATATTTGTTATAGAGACACTGGGCGCATCTGCCCTCCTCCCTCTTCTGATTTCTTCTTACTTGTTTTTATTAAGGCCAGCTAGAACAATAATTGTGAGTTGTGAAACACAGGCTAACACCTGTGATTAACGTATCAACGACATTGGAAAAAGTTGTACTGCATTTGCCTGGTTCAGTGTGATTTCTAATTGTAAAGTGTGGTTCTAAAGAGATGAAGGTAGAAAACATTGGGACACAGAATTATTTGGTTTAGTACTCTTCAACAATGTACACACCTTTTATTAAATCTCCAGAACAAACTCTTCTGGAGTATCTGACCCCTTTAAAACAGTCAGCAAGAAAGAAAGTTCTGACTACAACTCTCTGTGCAGGTGAAAGGTCACCATATGGACGACCAGCCTCAGAAACCAGAGCTTTTTTGTCTCCTCCCACATTAATGGACGGCCCGCCAAGTAGACTGTCTCCAAGAGGTAAGTGGACCTGAAGGCGGAAAGTTTTTTTTCAACACAGACACGGTACTTACAGTATGTCTGCAGATTCTCCGTCGTATCCAGGTCTGCTATCTAGGTAAGGAGGTAGATAAATTGGTTGGTAGGTGGGTTGGAGTTAGAGTTAAGAATACAGAGGACAGGGTGAGAGGAAAATTGTTGACTCACTGTGGCAAACCCTGAAAAAGGGACAAGTCGAATGGAGAAGAAAAGACACTATGCTAGCAGTGATGCATGGTGGTGGCAGTGTGATAGTCTGTGGTTGCTTTGCTGCCTGAGGACCATGAATAATGCTGTGATTGATGAAACAATAAAATCTGCTATCTACCAGAAAATCCCACAGGAAAACGTTTGGCCATCAGCTCGTACCCTCAAGTCCAAGCTCTCTTGGACCATGCAGCAGGACAACAATCCCAGAGGTCCACCTCAAAATGGGACAAAAATTAAGGAATTTAAAAATTCTGCAAAAAAGAGTAGGACGAAATTCTTCCACAGCCACTTGAAAGACTCATCGCCGTTTATAACAAACAATTGATTTAAATTATGCTAGGTGTTTCCTCTGGACCAAGAAAGGAGGACAAAGAGACCTGGTGGTGGAATAATGAGGTTCAGGAGAGTGTTCAGAAGAAGAGACTAGCATAGAAGAGATAGGATAGTGACAGAACAGGGGAGAATAGCCTGGAGTGCAAGGGAGGGAGGTTAGACACGAAGGAAGGAGAAAAATAGTTATAAGGAATTGGCAAGACAGAGAAATCAATCTGGGAAGGATGTGCAGCAGGTGAGCTTAATTAAGGACAGAGATGGAAATGTTCTCACCTGTAAGGAAGGTGTGCTAGGAAGATGGAGGGAGTACTTTGAGGAGTTGGTGCGGTTGCAAGAAGCAGAGGTGGTGAAAGTGGAGGAGTTGAAGTTAGAGTTGAGGATACAGAGGACAGGATGAGATGGAAATTGTTGACTCACTATGGTAAAATTATCATTTAAAAACTGCATATTTCATTGCCTTGGGTTGTCTCTGTATGATATTAAAAATGGTTTGATGATCTGAAACATCTATGTTTGTAAAATATACAAATTACACTGAATTTAGAGAAGGGGGTAAATACTTTTTCATGGCACTGCCTCCTGGGACTACGCCACCTGGACTCACTCTCATCTCCCCTCTCTCTACATGGTTGTTGGTTTTACTCCTCCCCATTTTTCCTCCAGGTGGCCCTGCAGAACCAGAGCGCAGTGGAGGTCCAAATTCAGAGAGCGGCTCTATTTCTCCTTCATGGGAGCGAGATCGGAGGGGACCACCACCAATAGGACCCCCTGGACCTCCTGGACCACCAGGTTTGTGTTTTCATTTTAGAATGTACTTACAAGAAGTCAACACCAGTACAGTCAGGATGGAACAGCTGGAGAAAAGTATCAGGAGTGATTTGTGATAGAAGCGTGTCAGCTAAGGTGAAGGGAATGGTTTACAGGACAGTTGTGAGACCAGCCATGATGTATGAATTAGAGGCACTAGGAATACATACAGAACATAGGGAAGCTAGATTAAGATGGTTTGGACATGTTCAGAGGAGGAACAGTGATTATATTGGTAGAAGAATGCTAGACATGGAGCTACCAGGTAAGAGATGAAGAGGAAGGCCAAAAAGGGGATTCATGGATGCGGTGAGGGAGGACATGGAGGAGAGATAGAGTTGAGGATACAGAGGACAGGGTGAGGTCAAAATTGTTGACTCGCTGTGGCAACCTCTGAATAAAAGAGACAAGCCGAAAGGAAGAAGAAGTCTGTAGTGTAAATACAAAGTCTTTCAGCTGATACTTCAGCCCCCCCATCTTTCCTGTTTTTTCTCAGGTTACATGTTTCCAGAATCTGGGGCTTCCATGTACAGAAGACCTGCACCTCCTCCTGGAGTTCTAGGACCTTTCCCTCCCCCTGGTCCTCTCCTACCTGGCCCACCTCCCTCTCATCTTAGAGGCTTCCCTCCCCCTGGTCCACTACGACCACCACCAATCCCTGGAGACATGGCAGGTAAGGTCCTTGGTTCTCTAAGAACTGCTGGTGTTGTCTTAAGGCAGAAGTCATCAGTTCCGTTCTCTGATATTGGTAATCCCAATATTAGCGTGATTATTTAATATCGTCAAGTTCTTCTTTTGAAAATGTCCAACTTCACAATTTTTTTTATCAAATTCAGTGTCATATGTAGGGTCCTGAGACATTGACCTCCCTTTTGAGCAATCAGCTGCAGATTTTTGTACCAGTTAATATTGAAAAGTGTTTGGAATATGTTGGTAACATCAATGTGGGACATCCCTAGACTAGTGGGGTTTAACTTAAAATGTACAGACACCAGTATTGTACCACTGACACAATGTGTTTGTGACCACAGATGGATCATTCAGAGAAAACAGCTTTGGACCTGGGGAAGTAGAACACAGAGAGGTAAGAACAGCATCAGAGGGGAATCCAGTCTATACTAAGGGGCAGTGGTGGCCTAGTGCTTATGGAGCCAGACTTAGGACTTAGAGGGTTTCATAATTGAATCCACCAGCAGCCAGGTTACCACAGAGGTGCTCTGAGCATAAAACCGTCCCCAGACACCTGGGCAATCACTGTTCACCTTGGTGATGGATTAAATACAGAGGTCACACATTTCTTTTTGTGCAGGGCTGCGTTTTTGTAATGTGATAGTGACAAGGAACTGCTGCAACAGACAGATACCAAGCATGTGGTTCCTCTAGGAATACAACCCATGACTTCTTGTTCCCTGTTTCCCACAGTCGTGAGAACCGCCACACTTTGGAACCATATCTAATAATAAGTGTTTTTGTCATCAGTCAGGTTCTGGTGAGGGAGAAACTCCACCTGAAGCAGATTTGAGAATGCCAGGTCCACCTCTGCATGGGCCACCTGGGGGACCCACAGATGGTCCTCTACCAATTGGAGCTCCTTATGGACCGCCTCCCCCAGATTTCTACCCTTCCAGGCCACATGGCGGGACTCACATCATGCCGAGTACGCAGATTGACAGTAACCCAGGTTCTATTTGACCGTACAAACAGTTGTGGTCTTAATCGAGAGCTCATGTGTCATTAGTTAAATAGTAACCTAGTTGTCGAGACAGGTACTGATTCATCAGACCTAATGTACTGTTTGTTTAGTTTGATCTTTGTTAGAGGATTAAGAGAAGGATTAATAGACGCATTTTTCCAATTCGACTTACAAGGTTTACCAATCCAAAATTAGTTACTTCGAGAGTAACTGGACATAGACATATATGACCGATATGACATTTACCGATACCGATATGAACCGATATTACCCAAACACTTAAATTCCGATACTGATGTGAACCGATACCATTACATATAGGCAGCTAATTTCCCCTAAATTAGTGTGATACCAGAATAAATGCATTCCATAAATAACTGTGTACAACATAAACACACTACTTCAATATAAGTTATGGAAAAATTACACATTTATTTTTTACCATTTTGTCTGAAACAGTCCTATGATTCTTTGTGCAGTATTTAATGTAAACAAGAAATAGTGTTGCACAGAAGAACTTTCCAAAAACATTGCTAAACATCATAAACCGGGTTCATTCAACCCTCACAACAATAGTCAATATACATGGGCACCGATAGAAACAGCTGCAGTATAAGTGTAAAAAGCGCTCTTTAATGAGAGAAAAAAACATTTTAGCATCGTCACAATTTAAATGACTCTTCTTGTTGATGACACCGAACGGCGTTTAACTGGCAGATGTTCGAGAAATACTTATTTCGAATACAATTAGTCCTGGTATAGCCCGGCTACAGAAACTCCACACGTTTAGTAAAAACAGCGTCATGAACGGGAGAGAACGGCTGGTTCTCCAAGAAGACGAACTCCGTGAAGTTTGACTGATTTCTTTTCCTCGTGTTCGCTCGTGCGTATCGTGATACCAATCCTTATTCGTACCCCAATGCATATCGTGAGTCCTATCCTTATATATACCCTGGTACATAAAGTAATATCTAAACTTTTACATACCCCAGGGCATGTCATGATATGTATCTAGATGCGTATCCTGTATCCCACGTGTCGTGTTGCGTATCATCATACCCCAATGAGTGTCATTTGCATATCATCCTCCTAGTCGTACATTATATCCTGACTTCTTTTTTTTCCCGGATAGTGTGGCCTCCTCCACATCCAGGACTGATGCCTCCTCGCTTCCCACCCAGCGTAACTCCTCCAACTTCTCATTATGCTTCTTCTCACATACGACATTTGGCACCCAACAACTTCCCCCGTCCCGCCATGGTTCCTGCTCCTCAACCAGGCATCCTGCCCCAGACACAAGGCCGTTCACCTAAGGAAAATGGCTCTTCGCCCGAAGATGCTATCTGACCCTTGCCTGGTCCTGTGATGATTAGTTGTAAGTCAAAGGTCACGTCAGGTGGGGTGTTTGTGAGTTTTATTGAGACATGATGATTAAAGGCTTTTGGTGAGAAATGTTATCATGTAGAAACGAAGTGAAAGATAGAAAAGTTAATGTTTTGTTAGGGGTGTACAATGATATCCACCGACCAATGTCAGCAATATCTGTAATATTTATAAGAATCTTCAGTTTTTAATTATCTACAATAATGAAGCCACAATAATAAAAGGATGAACAGGTGTATTTAACCATAAGCGTTTTTAAGCCACTAGATGGCAGCAGAGCAGCTGATTTAATCAATCTCATGCTCTCATACTCATGGATAAATAATTACCAGCGATATACAGTATTTTTATTGGTCAATATCAGAAAGGAAAATTATGTGAGTTTTGTTCAATAAAATGTCAGCAAAAAGTTATCCCCGGATAGTCCTAATTTTTCAAATGGAATAGTGAATCTTGGCTCATTGTTTTTTTTGGAAGACAGACGTGGTTAATTGGATACTTTTGAGTTTAGGTCGGGAGCCCCTACGGGTTACTGTAGGTACTACACCCTATGTAAATGATAGTGAAAGTGGATGTGTTGATTTCATAGATTAATGAGGAGGATGCCAAAACACATGACCAGTTAAACATCTCTAATGGATGGATAGGAAGGAACAGAAATGAAAACCTGTGAATTTTTGTAAAAAGTAATTATGAATAGATGAATAAAACTTTTAAGTTGTAAATATTTCTCAGTGTTTTTGTTTGTTTGGTTTTTTACATTAGATCAAATTGGCAATAACTGACACTACACTACATACCACGACAAAGGAGCCAAATGTTGTTACAAAGATGATATATTAAGATGTTTTTTATTCACTCGATCATCATGGTATTGATGTTGCTATACGATTTTTAAGGTAACTGCGGATAAAAAAAAAGTTAAAAACAGTACACTGAAATTGATACAGTATCAGAAAATGTAATGTAAAAATTAGGGAAACTTTGGATGGGGAGAACCTGGATTTATGGGAAGAGGAAGTATACATAATTGAAGGTTTACCCTCAATATGAAACTTGAGTGAAGTTGGTGAGAAAGTACTACAGCATATTGGCTAAAACGATCAGACTTATTTCAAGTGCACTCCTCCAGTACAGTTGCAGAGGATCGGTTGGAAGCACAGACTACTGATACCACACAGTTGATCCTGTAGCACATTGATTTCAACTAGTGTGCTGCGGCACACTAACATGCCGTGAGAGCTCATCAGGTGTGCCGTGGGAAATGATCTAATATCAACTAAACTTTGTAGATCTACCTTTGGACAGTTTTTGGTTATCCGTTGCCAAGGAGTTTGGCATTTATATATATATTACCCATTCTGGCTAACAAAGCTATTGCTTTTTGACATTGCTCCCGTTTTCAACCATATATCTATGTGAGCTGAGCTTCTCAAGCTTAACTTACAATATAAAAACTATGCTATGCTAAGTAAGCTATGTGTGTTTCCATCTACCATTCCTGCCAGAATATCCAACATGTGTTCATTGAAACAGGCCCAGCTTTCACACTGAGAATAAACTTCAACTTTTATTTGTTTATCGTGCCAGAACTGTTATCTCAAGGCACTTTACAAACAAGCATGCATGCATAAAAACAACAATAAAAAAAGGATATATAGAGATAGCCCTGCCCGTACCTCACATCGGCTGATGAGCAACTCCCAAAAACCCAGAAAGGGAAAAAAAGGAAGAAACCTCAGGGTGATCGACAGTGGAGGGGATCCTTGCCCAGGACGGACAGGCTGGCTAACTAAACATTGGCAAGTAAAAACTAAAATTTCTTTAAGGTCTACAAATAAAAGAAGGGCACTATAAAGTCTATTCAGGGTCTAATCAAGCTCATATGCTCCATAGGGCGAAGTCCAGAGTCCAGATCAGACAGTAGGGTGCTTGTGGGAGTTGGGCCAAAGATGTGCAGGCAGAGTCCTGTGTCAGGCCCAGGGCAATGGGATTCTAGGGAAAGAAGAAAGACTCCGGGGACGCAATGTCCCCTGCAAGAGCTGTTAAGTCTACCACAAATAATAGATAGTAGAATGGAAAGTTGAATAAGAAAAAGAAGGGAGAAAGAGATAGCGGGCAACGATGGGGCCTATAAGGGGTGTACGGCTGGACCTATACGCCAACGTGGGCGCATTAAAAAAGAAAACCCTTAAGTCTACTTTTGAAAGTAGAGACTGTATCTGCCTCCCGGACTAGAACTGGCAGCTAGTTCCAAAGTAGAAGGGCCTGATAACAGAAAGTTTTGGCTCCAAATCTAGATTTTGAGAATCGTGGAACCACAAGAAGACCAGCTCCTAGAGAATGAAGAGTTCTAGTGGGTTGATATGGTTGGATCAGCTCCACTATATAGGAGGGTGCCAGCACATGGAGAGCCTTATAGGTAAGCAGAAGGACTTTAAGTTGAATTCTAAAATGAACCGGGAGCCAATGAAGAGAGGCGAGGACCGGGGAGATATGAGCTCTCTGCCTAGTTTTAGTCAGAACACGAGATGCTGTGCTATGCTGTGCTGCAGAATTCTCAGAGAACTGGCTGAGCATCCGGCTAATAAAGAATTACAATAGTCCAGCCTAGAAGTAACAAAGGCATGGACCAACTTCTCAGCTGCATCTTGTGGAAGTATCTGCCTCACTTATAAATCAATCAATCAAATTTTATTTATATAGCCCACATTTACAAATCAGATGTGTCACATAGGGCTTTACAGGGTTGGTAACATCCTCTGTCCTTAGACCCTCAGCCAGGGAAGGAAAATCTACAGAGGGAAAAAAAACCCTTCTAA
The DNA here is from genome assembly GCA_016785265.1 of Paraplagusia blochii. Taxonomy (NCBI): domain Eukaryota; kingdom Metazoa; phylum Chordata; class Actinopteri; order Pleuronectiformes; family Cynoglossidae; genus Paraplagusia; species Paraplagusia blochii. The sequence goes on from JAFBJS010000740.1 coordinate 274,693, forward strand.
CAGGGAAAAGAAAACCAGTAGAAACCTTAGGGAGAACCACAAGAGAGGGATCCTCTCCCTGGATGGACAGACAGTGCAATGGATGTAGCCGAAGCATAAAGTTATAATAAAACAAAACAAATACAAAGGTACATCACAGTTGAAAAAAGAATTAATTCTTCTAGTAGCCGTTATGTCAGTAGTTATATGAGGCTATGATCCTGATCATCGTACCCCTGGTCCTTCTAGTCCTGGCATCAGCCCATTCATCAGCAGGAACAGGAATGGAACAAGAGAAACAGAAAAAAACTGGTAGTTTAAACAGATTTTACAAGATTGAGGGAGAGGTGTGGAGTAGAGTGAGATAGGGTTTCTATATATAATATATATACAGTATATATATATATGAGGGGTGAGGGGCGCTCTCATCATGCATTTAGAATAAGCTCATAGTCTGAGCACCCCTCCTCCCTCCTCCTCGTCCCTGTCTCCACTCTCTCCCCCAATCTATTGAAATCTGTTTTAAAGTATTGTTTTTTTCTGTTTCTCTTTCCCATTCCTGTTGCTGATGAATGGGAAAATGCTGTGACTAGGATATCCAGGACTTGGAGGACCAGCAGTATGATGACCAGGATCATAGCCTCATACACCCATGACATAACAGCTACTAGAAGCATTTCAAATTTGACTATGTGTTGTATCTTTGTACATGTTTTATTTTATTGTATTTTTATGCTCTGGTAACATCCATTGCACTGTCCGTCCAGGGAGTGGATCCCTCTCCTGTGGTTCTCCCTAAGGTTTCTACCGTCTTTTTTCCCTGTTAGATGGGTTGGGCTATATAAATACAATTTGATTGATATAATAAACTATAATTTAATATCATAATATAGTTTCTAGTTTCTTCTTCTACATTTAAGGCTGTTCTACATTATTAACTATATGTATAATATGTACTGTGTTAAAATGTAATTATGGTTGGTGATGTGCCCCAGGATTTTGTAAATGTAAGAAATGTGCAGCAGCTCAAAATCACTTGAAAATCACAGCTGTAGCATATATAAAGTCAAGTACATTTTTATACTATAATGGGGTAAATATGTTCGCACTTTATTGCTATCCCTGTTTAACTAGCAAAATTTTTTGTAAGATAAAATATATTCATATAGTACCTAGCTAGCTAGTAGGTTAAGGTTAGCTGCTGAATATAAGCTATTTTTCCTTTTATGGATAGCTTACATGTATTATAGCTCCGTCATATGGAATGAGTGACTATCTGAGTGTTGCTGAGAGTTTTCTGGAACAAGGATTTATACAGAAAGTCCTCTCATTATTGTCATAGTAAATGCTTTCCAAAAAGGAAAATCTTCCAAGTAAAGACCCGATAAAAACTTTAATATTATTATAATATTCCTTACATATCTTATCTCTATGTTCTAAGTATATGTTATTTATATATTGTTTGTGCTGCACCTGCACTTCAAGGTTTGGCTGTATGTTTCAATGTACCTGTGTGTATGTTTATATATGAGAACATACATATGTAATAGATATAGGTGGGGTTGGGCAATTATGCATGTGCATTTGCTTGTATACAGTATGTATAAGGTTAAACAATTTATTTTATGGACATGCTATATATGCCTTTAATGTGTATGTATACTTATATGTATACATGTACATGTACTTACTTATATGTATGTGTATTGGCATACATGTGCAGTTACTGTATATCTGGGTGTATATGAGGTATATGCGGTACATATCTATGTGGGTATGCATATATATTAACACTGAGATATAGATAATAATGTAATATATATATATATAGTTATATCATATAATGCAAACTTAACTTAGAAGTAATATTGACTTAGTGAAGTATAATAACAATAATGATTGAGATTGCAATCATTGCACTCAACATCAACACGAAGAAACTTAAACTCAAACTCTACTCCTCCTTATAGCTAGTGTCTCTAAACCATACATCATGGCTGGTCTCAGAACCATCATGTAAATCTCACCGTTGCTGACACTTTTCTTAAGCAAGCTGCTACCTACACTCACTACTTATCACAATGACAATTGCAAATCATTGTCCATGAACAGTGTCTGTTTGACATTATCTATCAGTCTATAATTCAGATTTGTCGAAGCAAAGAAGAAAGGGTTGAATGTTGATGCAGACCAATGTATCCACTGACTTGCCTCTAAACATATTCAAACCATCTTAATCTTGCTTATCTAGCTTTTTCTACAAACTATCCTGTCTTTTGTTACAGTTATGTTTGAATATTTCCAAAATTCCCATAAAAATTGTCAATTTTTTTTTTTGCTTCCACAGCAAACTCACCTTGATGTGTCCTGTAAGAAAAAGTCACAAAATGTATACAGAAAAGAAAGGATAACGTCGACCTAAAATTTAACCTTAACATAATATAAGAGTTAAATCAAAATAAACTATTAATAGACTTACACTAGCATTTCCTTATAGTTCCACTGTGTTTCTACATAGCAATAATGAACTTTGTAAATGGAAATTCATCCAATACTCATGAAAGTATTATTATAATTTAGTATAATTAGTATCTGATGTCATCACAATGATGGAATTGAAACTGAACACCTCTATGCACGATAGTCTTTGGTTGATCTTTTGATTGCATATAATCAGAAGGATTATATGCAAGTCTTATAACTGGTTTAATGATCTCTTTGACCTAGTTGACTTGGTGGTGTAACATGTACTTAGAACAGCTTGTCTGATTTTTTTTTTTTATCTTCACTGGAAATGGGCTCTGGCTCAGAATCAGTTTCAAGAGCAACATCTGGACTGGGATCTACAGGTGAGTTGTCTTTCTCAGACTGACTTCCTTCTGATAAACCAATGTCTTCTCTGTGTGCTGATTCATCCATAGTAACATCCTATGGAAAGTTTATGGAAATGTTTCATCCCTTTGGAATGTTACAAAAAAATTATATGTTAGTATACTGATTTTCTTATATATGTAGCCCTAACTAAGATGAGAAACCATGAGGACTTGTCAAAATGAAATAATGACAACTGATGACAAATGACAAGACTCACAACACAGTGAAGAAAGGACGTAGAAAAAGCAAGTTATACCTTAATGATCCTAATTTGAGAAATGACTGAGTTAACAGCAGCAGTTGTTTTTACTGCAGGTGCACCAATACATTATGGAACCGACAACCCTGTAGAGCCACTGCTGTGTCAATTCACTGGTATGGAGATATAATATTTCTCACATAAACAACTAAATACCAATACAAAATATATTATTAAATTACAAATTACACACAATACAAGAAAAAATCATTTAATTGTATAAACTTTTGTTATTACATGACTTTTAAAAGCTGTTGAGAAATATTTATGTTTCACCATCAAAGGTCACTTTGATCCTTATGTTAAAAATCAACTCTGTATAAAAATATGTTTGTTGTGTTAAAGCGTCTATTTCGTTTAGACCAATGAACAGCTCGCTATTAAGAAAAAGGAGAGGAGGTAGGTGCAGATAACGGCGCTAGGACTGTATATTGTTGACAGGCTTGAAGGAGACGACACTCAACGTCACTCTGCTCTCACCGGCCAACTATATTCAGAGTGTTATGAAGTAAATACAATGTCTCACCTGTTGTATAACCTTAAACTGTTGCCGGAGTAACATTAAGGTGGCGCTGATACTGCTGAGAACTTTACAAAAGGTGTTAAAAAAATGAAAAAAGACCATTCACACTCATCCAGGCATGTGGTCAAGTCGAGTAAATAATCAACATGCAAGCTTCTTAGAGGAAGACCAGGTGTTGAATGCTCTGACCGTGCTGTGAGAGTGGCAACCATTCCTTAACTGTTTCAATCCTCAATCAATTGTACTTTTTTTTTTCACAGTTAATATAAAAAAAATACAATGTAATGCCTGGGTGTTTCCAAATGATGTGCCCGTGGCTGCATATGAAGGTAAAAGCCAAAGCTTTCTAATGCTACAAATCCCCACTCTTTCATTGGCCAGTAAGCTGTGACCTGAGGACTGACATGTATTTTGGTTTGCAGACATTTCCAAACTGTTAGTGCAAGTCTCAAAAGAGGCCTGAAAACTGTGAAAATTGAGGTCTGCGACAGGCCAGCAGATGGCATCTAGTCATGTTTCAACCTCTGAAGGATGGAGGCACAGCCTCTCACTAAATGTCACTAAAATTTTCTTTGTGGTAAATCATAGAACAACACATCTGTGACAGACCTGTTGGGATCACTGTTTAAGTCAGGGAGGAAGACTGTGTCTCTGTGACTGGATCCTGGGGTGTGACGTCAGCAGGGACACATGGTGTCCTCTGTCTGATGATGTGGGGAAGAATTCTGGGAATGAAGATCGGGAACAATTCTTATTGCTTGCTCCACTAGCAGTTAAGTATTGGTCTGTTCCTTTCTGATCGGAATGGGAATGCAGAGCTTTCAGAGTCCGCTTTCCCTCTGTGTGGTCCCAATGTAGCCACAGCCTAGCAAAGACAAAAGAAAAAAAAAACAACATTAAACAGAAAGTCTCTGGCTAAGTCTATTCTTCAGGTCTGTAGTCTAGGTCTGTTGGGCAGGTCTGTTTTTTAGATAACTAAGTTGAATCATCTAGACATCCTCTTGGAAGACATTTGGTTCTTCAACAGAGGAACTTCACCAGCTTTTAGATAGGGCTGGCATAAGACATTAGTAGACACGATACTAGTGTCTAGTAGGTAGATCTGGTCTGGGACTTGACCTGGTTTAAGACATGGACTGATCTGGAGAGTAGGTCTGCAACTTTGACTGGTCTGGGACCTGGAATGGTACTGCACTGGACCTGGTCTGGTACGTAGACTAGTTTGGGACTGGTCTGAGACCTGAGATTGACATCAATGCAACTTGTGTTTTGTCTAAATCAGGGTGAGTCAAAGAGTAAGACAACTGCTGTAATATCACTATGACTTTGGTCACATGACCTGATACAAATGTGGAGATCCTGGTAATGCATCACGTCGTTTTGGAAAACAGGCCATGTTGACAATCCAGATTTTGTCAATGAATCCCTACAGGATAAAAGAGTGTGGGTAGGTGGGGGGTTGAGGTGAATTACACCTGCTACTGTTGGAGGCAGGTTCAACACCGATCACATAGCCAGGTGTTAGGTTGCATTTTCAACTGGACTTCTTTGAGCTTGATAAACATTTGGTTCCTCAACTGGTTGATGTTAAGGGAGAAGGTAGTGGTCCAGACTGATACAATAGGGCTGGGTATTGATTCAAATTTTCTAAATCGATTCGATTCAAGTCACAAGGGTTCAATTCGATTCAATTCACGATTCGCTTCTGTTTTCGATTCAGTTTTTGTCATATCAATAATAGTTCGGTACCGACGTTATTCTCAGAAGAATTAAAGCTAAAATTGAAACTTAATCCATTTGCTAATAAAAAATGTATTTTTTTACATTTATTTCCATCACAAATTTACTCAAGGCAGTCATATTAATCCATCACGCATTTTTTATTTAACATGACTTGACCCAAAATTACAAGGCAGATTTTAGTGCCATGTTGTTTTTACATTTGTTTTACCACGTAAACCACGTAAATACGTAATCACCTGTGGTGCATTAGTTCACGTAAAGTTGTTGGGAAAAGAAGGGAAAAAAAAGATTGATTTTTGGATTTATGAATCGATATCGTCCTATTAACAAAAAAATAAATTAATCTTTTTTTTTAACCCAGCCCTATGATACAACTACCAGTGTCCTTCTGATGTCACCAGGAAGTGATGAAGTTTGTTGAGGAACCAACTTTGAAGCTCTATGAAGTTGTCAGAATTTGCACAGTTGCATTCCACTGGTTTGAGAGCTGCAGTCCAGTGTCAAACCTGTGGTTCCCAGACCTGTTCTATTGTAACCACACTAAAGCGGTCACCGATATTTCCATTGAGGAAATATGTTTGAAGGAACCATGAGTATCGATTGACCAATGTCATGGGACATTCGTTGGTAAGATCTGGGTCTTCCCTCACCTTCCTAATGGCTGTCCAGTCCTCCAGAATGTCAAGGTCAGGCAGCATGTAGACGATGTAGGGTCGTATAGAGAAAGTTAAAGAGCATTAACGTTAACATTGAAAATTAACGACAATCAACAAGGTCAGAAGGATATCGGACACCACAGATGGCCGTCTCCTTTTCTTGTCTGGACTTGGAGCATCCCTCCTTTTCTTCCTCCCTGACAATTCATCGTTCCACAACTCTAAAGTGGAATGGACCGGAACAGAAACAGGTTATACACAGCAGGTTCTGTGGTCAGGTGACCTCTGGTGCTAGCCCCAACCCTCACCTGACGTGATGTCCATGCTGTGTCTGTCTTCCTCCAGTCGTCGGATCTTCTCCTCCAGTTCACTCTGGACTGTGTCAAACAGCAGCAGCTTCTCACTCTGTATCAAAAGGGTCAGTGAGAAAAAACTGGGTCAACGTTAACATTCACTAGCAAATTGGTCTTTGGTTATGTTCAATGAACACACTGTGGAGATTCTCCTTCATCCAAGTCCGTAGTCTGGGTTAGTCACCAAGGTCTCAGGTAGTCAGTCTGTAGTTTATCAACTGGACCTCTCCTTGGAGCTGTACATGTTTCAATGAGGTTCCTAAGGTGGGGATCTTGAGGAACATCATAAGAAACTGCTGTTCTGTGTCTTCTAACCAGTCACCCAATGTCTGTTGTCCAAGTCAGTTGTCCGGTCTTTAGTTGTATTAACTGGACCTCTTCTTAGAGCTTGACAGGTTCTGATTAAGTTCCCAAGGTTAAGTCATCCAGTGTCTCTTCAGGTCAGTTGTCCAGGTCTGCAATCTAGTATCTGAGGAAAGTGAAATCTTTGGATTTCATTTCATTACAGTTTCTTTTTCAGACTAACTTATCCACAGACAAACTGTGAACTGTAACTTTCTCGGCGCCGTAACACAGTTCCATTGCAGTGTGAGTGTCAGAGTGTGGTGTGAGTGTGTGTTTCAGACCTCCCAGTGCTGACACGCTGCTTGGACCTCACATTGGTACTTATTCTTCACAGACTCCAAACACAGGTCTTTGTAGATCCCTAATAATGTTAAACAAGTACAAAAAGAAAAGAACATGTTAGTAAACACCAATGCTGGTTAAGTGACCTGTCCTGGAGTCGCTCTATGTCAGTCGTACCTGCCACTTTGGTGCGAACCTGCATGTTTTCAAGAAGGACCGCCAGAGGATCCAGATATTCCGCCGCCCGGCCGGCCTCCACCTCTGAAAGCTTACTGTTTACCTGACTGAGGCGCTCTCTGTACAGCCTGGGACAGACAGATAGACAGAGGTTAACCGTAGATGGAAGATAAGAAAGATATCCCTTCCTTATCCCATGTTTAATTTTATGAATTTAATTCCACTGGCAGTCTTACTGGTCCTTGAGGTCAGTGAATTGTTTCTCCAGGTTTGACATCTCATCCAGGCACTCCATCCTCCTCCGCTCACAGTCCTCCTCGTCCATTTCTGGAAGTCCACCAAAAATGTTGTACATTATAAAGAGTACAGGTTCTCAGTCACCCATCTATATCCACTTCTCTGTCACTGACTGGATGAAGCAGGCTTCTTAAAGATGTTTCACCTCAAGAAGCCTCTGGATACGGCCACCAGGTGGCAGCATTGCAGCTCATTTAATTGATATCACCCTCACTGAGTAATATGCAAAGAGAATGGAAATGGCTGTCGTAAACACCTGTTTCCAAAAGGGAGTGTACCAAAGGATGACCTTTAAGAGTGGAAGCAGGTTTTCACAGGTAGACTATATTCTTGCAGCAGAAGTATTCTGAGGCAGGTGGGAAAGTAGCAAACTGCATAGGATGGTAGTATGCAAGTTGACAATGGAGGTAAGAATGAAGAGGGTGAATGAAGAGCAAAGGATCAAGTGGTGGAAGTTAAGATAGAGGAATGTCGCAAAGACTTTGGAAAGGAAGTGAGGGCAGTTCTGAGCTGTGGTGGTGAATTTCCAGGTGATTCGGACACTACATCTAGAGTTATTTGAGAGACAGGTAAAAAGGTGCTACGTATGTCCTCTGAACAGAGAAAGGAAGACAAGGAAACCTGGTGGTGAAATGATTTAAGGTTTAAGAGAGTGTTCAGAGAAAGACATTAGCAAAGAAGAAATGGGACAGTGACAGAACAGAGAAAAGACTGGAGTATAGAGTGAGGGCAAGGGAGTTAGATACAAGGGAAGGAATAAAATAGTTATACAGATTGGAAAGGCAAGAGGAATCAATCAGGGAAGGACGTGCAGCAGGTGAGGATGATTATGGACAGGGATGGAAATGTCATTACCAGTGAGGAAGGTGGAGAGAGTACAGTACATTGAGGAGCTGTTGAATGAGGAAAATCAGGGGAGGGAGCATTGGAATGAGGAGCCAGTTCCTAACAGGGAGGGATCAGATTAGAAAGGATTAAGTTAGAAAAGCTCTGAAGAGGATGAAGAGTGGAAAGGCAGTTGGTCCCGATGACATACCAGTGGAAGTATGGAAGTGCTTAGGGGAAGAAGCGGTAGATTTTCTGACTCGGTTGTCCAAAAGAATTTTAGAGACAGACAAGATGCCTGATGAGTGGAGGAAAAGTGTTCTTGTGCCAATGTACAAGAAGGGTGATGTGCAGAGTTGTAGCAATTACAGAGGGATAAAGTTGATGAGCCATACCATGAAGATTTGGGAAAGAGTAGTTGAGGCTAGGTTGAGGAAAGAGGTAAAGATTTGCAAACAACACTATGGTTTTATGCTGAGAAAGAGTACCACAGATGCCATATAAGGGCAGTGGCCTAGTAATTACCTACCTACCGCCAAGTTACTGCTGGGATGCCCTGAGCATGGTATCGTCCCTACGCACTGCTCTCCAGGCGCTCATTAGCTGCTGCCTACTGCTCACTTTGATGAGCAGTAGGCAGCCAAATTTCGTTGTGCGCTATGGTGTGAATCCCAATGTCACAATGACAAAAAAGGAATTTAATCTTTAATATTTGCCTTGAGGATGCTGATGGAGAAGTACAGAGAGGGTCAGAAGGAGCTTCATTGGGTTTTTGAGATTTAGAAAAGGCTTATGACAGGATGCCAAGGGAGGAATAGTGGTTTTGTATGAGGAAGTCAGGAGTGGCTGAGAAGTTTTTTTTTGGATTGGTGCAGGATGAGAACAGTACAACAGTAGTGAGGAGTGCTGTTGGAAGGACAGATGACTGTAAGGGGGAAGTGGGAGGATCAGCCCTGAGCCTCTTCTTGCTTGCTTTAGTAATGACATATTGACAGATTAGGTCAGATAGGACTCTCCATGGATGATAAAATTAGCATATGACATTGTGATCTGCAGTGAGAGAAGGCAACAACTAGAAGAGTACCTAGAGAGGTTGAGGTTTGCATGAAAAAGAAGGAATGAAGGTCAGTCCTAGCAATGTATGTGAATGAAAGGAAGAACAGTGGAATGGTGAGGTTACAAGGAGCAGTGGTGGTGAAGGTGCAGGAGTTAAGATACTTTGGATGAACTGTTCAGAACTGTGGAGACTGTGGAAGAGAGGTGAAGAATAGAGTAGGGTGGAACAACTGGACGAAGTTGTCAAGAATGATTTGTGATAGAAGAGTGCCAGCAAAGGTTAAGGGAGAGGTTTACAGGACAGTTGTGATGAGACCAACCATGATGTATGACAATATCAATAGACAGGAGGCAGAGTTAAAGATGCTGAGATCCTCTTTAGAAGTGACAAAGATGAACAGGGTCTGGAATGAGGTGATTAGAGGGAAAAACAGACAGGAATATTTGGAGAAAAGTAGAAAAAACAGGTAGGAGACAAAGGCCAAAGAGAATGTTATTGGATGCAGTGGTTAAGGAAATGTAGGTAGTTGTAGTTAGAGTAGAAGATACAGAGGACAGGGTGAGAAAGACGTTGACTCGCTGTGGCAACCCCTGAAGAAGGGACGAAACGAGAAGAATAGTATCCTAATTACTTACTTTTAAAGGAATGCAAACTTCTTGTGTCATTGTGATTCACACCACTGCACACAACGAAATTTGACCTCTGTATTTAACCCATCACCAAAGTGAACAGTGGGCAGCTTTGAGCACCCGGGGAGCTGTGAGTGGGGATGGTGCCACGCTCAGTGGACCTCAGTGGACCTCAGTGGTAACTTGACGGTAGGGGGATTCGAACCGGGGGCCTTGCGGACCCAGGCCCGCTTCCTTAACCATTAGGCCACCAACTGCCCCCTAATTATGTACACCCCTGTTTATTTCACTATGGCGGGTCCACTGCTTTTCACCTGAGCTGTCTCCATCCTCTGAGACGGAGGACGTGTCGGAGTCCTCTTCCTCTGAGCTGGACGCCTCCTGCTCCTGGTCCTCCACCTCCATCTCCTCTGCCGTGCTCTCTTTTTTCTCTCGGTCACGGTGCACAGGCATGGCTTATTGCTTCCACGCCGTTGAGAGCTATAGGGGAAAAAAGCATTTCAATAGTATAATCGACCGCAATAGTTCCCATTATGTTTTATGTCCATTGATGGCGTTGTTGTACGGTACGCACGGACGTTAGTACCTTACTTTGTTAATAGTCTGTTCGTAATTTCCTGTTTTTCGTCATCTGTACGGCTGCAACATCTAAACTACAATAAAGCTTACCTGATATAGTTCTGGACGTTTTTGAGGAGTCAGAATTGTACAGAGAAAATGAATTCGACGCCTTACTTCCAGGTTAGTTGTAATGCAGCTAAGCTAAAAACAACATTTGGGCGCTCATTCACCTGCTGGGAAGTGTAGTTTCTTCTTCTATTTCGGCGTATCGCAAATGCATTAACTACCAATTTTAACTACACTACCCAGAATGCACGACGAAGATTTGGGCGGGGATCTAATTTTATGTTGGTCAAATTATAAAATATGAGTTGCGGTTTATACTTATATATGTAATTTTCTTATGTCGAATTTGCCAGTTGTGCATTGATTTGTTAAATAACATATAGCTGCACCATAACCGCACTGAACTGTTTTTATAGCTTTTTGTTCCGAGCAACCCCCGTATTAAACCACAATACCCAGAGTTCACCGCGAAATATTGGGCGTGTAGTTGTTCTGGAACTGCCGATAAATCTAAACAGTCAATAAAAATTATAAGTGTGTGTCGCTAATTATAATACACATAAATAGTATCGTATATGTAGAACGAAAAAAAAATCGCGTTCATCATTGCTTTTATAATTTCGAAATTGTTGCTGTGTATTATTTTGTTTTTCTTTCACCGCCATGACGTTTTCTAAGGGAACGGCTCAGCTAGCTGTATCCAGCCTGTTAGCGCCCAGATTGTTGTATTGGTAGGGAGGCGCGGCTGATTTGTCCCGTACATTTTGTATATTTGTCACTGTTAAAGCAGAATGAGCATTTTAGATTATTCAGTGTTCCCTGCTTTCTTGCAGAGGAGCCCTAATCCACCACTCTACTAAACGCGCCGGCGTTTTTGACGTTAGTTTTTAGGATTTACACTACTAGCAGTGGCTATCTCCTTCGTTATCTTCAACCTCAGCTTCCAACCTCAGGAATGTTCTCCAAAAAGCCTCATGGCGACGTCAAAAAATCAACACAGAAAGTGTTGGACCCAAAGAAGGATGTGTTGACGAGGCTGAAACATCTCAGAATTGTCATTGGTAAGTTAGAAAAAAAAATCTCTGGATCTTTCTGTGCCAACCAGTGATCCAGGATTTTAGCTTTCACAGAATACTTTGTTTCTGGTACAAACTAGAAAAATTACATCGTATTTACATCTGATAAAGTATCAGTAAAATGCCAGACGCTTCAATGTTATTAATTGTGAAATTCTCGCCTAATCCCGACTGCATATTGAAGGCCCCGAGTTCATGATGTCAAACAGTGGTCCCTGACCTTTTTAAGCCATGAACCACTTCTGCGCGGACCTCTGATCATCATCTAAACTGTTCTTTTCCAAATCTAACACCGCAAATCTACTGTAGATCGACTTTTTAGCCATAATTTTGTAACATCACAATAGTTTATTACTGCAGTACTGTTGTGGTGTGGTGATGCAGCTTTGGGGGGTTCATCTAATTGAGTCCTTTGCCAACGTATTTTTCAGTGAAGGATTGGTGTGTGGGTCTTTGACCCTAAGCCAAGAAACTTTCCATAACCATGGTTTTTCTTTTTATCTGCTACCTTGCAGGTGACAGTACACTGCTTGTTAACTTAATATGTTTTAGCAGACATTTGAAGAAAGTAGTGGATGTGTTCTTGAGAAACATTTGATGGACCTAACTTTGTAAATATTTTTACACAATACATCACTCAGAACCAGACCAGTAATAATCAAAGTAAATCATTCCTTGTGTCTGGCCCAGTCCAAATCAAGCAATGGACGTGCCAGTCTGCATCCCATATTTTGGGGACCACCCACCCCTGAATGTCAACCTTGTTAGCTCACAGGGGAATGTATCTTCTTTACATCGCCTACATTCAGCTAAAAAGGAAGTAGCCGGCATAATGTTCACTCTTTGCCCAGTACACTAGCCCAGCTTCCTGTTTCTATTGTACGAGCTTCTGGTTTTGTGTGTGTTTCTGTGATGGTGTTTGTGCACTTGTGTGTGTGTCTGTTTTAGTAATAAGTCTGCGTGTGTTCAGGATGGAGACAGAACGGGTGTGTCCCTTATCATGAACCCCTGGGAGCCACAGATTTTGTTAACACACAGACAAAAGTAGTTGGTGAGACTATTCAAGGGAGAAACCTGTTCACAAGTGAAATGCCTCTTAGTGGTCAGAGTTGGTTCAGTGGAAGACCAGATAGGTAACTTTCAACCTTGATTTCTTGTCGGTATTCAGCCAATATGGTGTTTCTGTCCTTCCTATCATATTCTTAGTGATTAAACTGCCTAAAACTTAAAGGCACATTTAGTCAATGTTTGGATGATTTTTATTTTTGGTGGATTTAATTTAATCTTTAGTGGTTGGTAGAAAGGTTTTCAAATTTCTTTGTCAATTTTGAGCAAATTCTCTGATTTTATTTTATTTTGATACTGACAATGTTGAAGCTATTTGATCCTTGTTTTAATTTTTCTTAAACATTAAAAATACATTATTATTTGACATTATATACAATGTAACATTTAAATATTATCAAGAACTTTATTAGGAGATTTAACAGTGATAACTTGTAGAAACTTATTCCTGCAGCAGTTGGTGCAGCTTTACTCTTCCCCAAACACACGCCTCCCAACTCCTGAAAGCATTAACTCTTTAAAAACTTAGCCATTACTGTATGTTCAGATAAGTGCTGCAATGGAAATAGTGATCTCCACTTTTGGGGGATATAATAACGGCACAGCGCCTGCTTTTGGAGTACATCTTTCGATATACAGTATATATATATTTGTATATATTTATATGTATAAGGGCTGGGAAACTTAACGCATTGTTATTGCATTACATTATTAACAACATTTATTTTATCACGCATAGGCACATGTTAGGCACATTCTTTTCATTTGTAGAACTCTGGCTGGCTACAATAAAACAGGGTTGTGAAGAACGTGCAAAAACAGACTTGGGCAGCGGTAAAGTCACTGAACTTTTACACAGTAATTTTCATTTTAAAGTACTTCTAGCCAGCCGATTGGACAGAGACAAGGTTATTTATAACCATTCCCAGGCAAAGAAATCATATGCATTACATGCTGTTTAAGGAGAGGTTTCCGTATAAAATAAAACGGTAACGTCAGGGGAGGGGGACTAAAACTAAACCAACAGATTATAGCTAACAGACTGTAACTGGCTGAATTAGTTTGCTAACGGTAACATAATCTTCCCACACAAGCCCAGTTTCCCTTTGCCCACTGACCTATCCTTGTGTGTTCTGAGGCGCCTGAGAAAGATCGACGTTGTTGATCCAGCATCATTTATCTTAACGCCATACTCCTTACAAGTAGCCATCCGCTTACTGGATGTCTGCGCAAAGTCTTTATGTGCAAATGCAATGACAAAACGAATTGCTTCAGTCTGGCTTACTGCTGCCATGGTCACTGTGAACTTGAAGCACGCATGCGTTACAAACCTTAGCGCACCATAAGGGAGTAAACTACTTCTGCCTGCGATTTTTCCATAGCGCCGGGAAATGCATTGGAAAAGTGAAATAAGTTAAGTGATTAAATTTATAGTTCCTTGATTATGGACTTTATTCATGACACGCAAGTCATAACACCGAAGTCAAGTCTCGAGTCTCGCACAGCAAGTCTCAAGTCAAGTCACAAGTCTTTGTTTGTGTGACTTAAGTGCGACTCGAGTCCGAGTCTCCGACAATGAGTCCCCATGGCTAAATACTGACCAACAAAAACAATATTGCCCCCCTAGATACAGTTGGGCCTGTACATATGTAATATATATATAATCCAGTGTGCCTTAACTAACAAGTCTACAAAACTCTGCTCGTACATAAAATAAAATATAATACATACATTCCCTCAAGGAACACAAAACAATGAGATTAGATATCTAAAATAAAAATAGTACTTATAAAGTGAGCAAGTTGCCTAAAAGGCAAAAATATGAATATGAGTGCTATAGTCACTTATGTGAGATTTTGTAACTGAAAAACAAATGCAACAAATCACTAACAACAAGATACATAGATTTAAGTAGGCTGTTATAAAAAACAGCATGATAGATAAAAAGCCTTTATGGTACCCAAGGGGAAATCCATTTTTTAACTCCATCACACCTTGTCATAGGAAACATAGACATGTGGGATACATTGAACTTTTGTTATACAAGACAGACATGAAGACATCAACACCATGAACTATCAGATACCAGACACTCATTCAGGCATTGTCAAGCGACCAAGGCACAACACGTTCCATCCTGACATAATCAACGCTGATGAATAACAGGTACATGCATACTTACAACATAAATACGCCATAAGTCACAGTCAAACGCTACATATAGAAGTGTCCAAAACAAGGTTACTGTGGTAGGTATGGAGTGCAGTGATGGCAGATGGAACATGGTTATTGAATGTGCAAGGAATGTGACAACTTTGAGGTTGAGATAGTTAAGGTTGTGTATGGGGGGTGAATAATTTTGGTGTGTGCACGATTTTTGTGAGTTTATATCTGTTGCTGGTGGAGAGCATGTTGTAGAAGCAGGGTGAGAATACAGAAGCTGGATGATTCTGGTGTACAGAAAGGACAGAAGATGAGGGGCAATAGACAGGGCACAGAGTTTTCGGATGGCATAGAGCTTCTGTTGAGATCTTTTGTAGATAATGTTGATGTGTGTATCAAAACTGAGTTGATGTCCAAAGTGAGTCCCAGGTATTTGGCCAAACTATTTGACCCTCTGGTTGTGGATAAAGGTGAGGGCCAGGCCAGCTTACCACCCTTTTAGAAAAATAAATAAATAAATAAACAGAAAAACAAATGATAGCCAATCCTTCCAATTGATTTAAGAACCCCTGTAAATCACTGAAAACAGTATAAGTAATCCTTCACTATCTGCTCTCCAATGAAATTAGCTGACTTCACTGGTAAAGTCAACTCTGGTGTGTTGTGAGGGTTCACACACCCCGAGTGGCACAACCTGCGTAGACATTTGTACATAGATGTGTATATGCCCATGGGCGCGCCGTCCTAGTGCGTCTGGAAATCCCAACCATCAGACTGTTTAATGCATTTTTACTAATCTGGCATTTATCTCTATCTTTATCTCTCCACCTCCATTCAGTGCAAGGGTCGGCAACCTTTGACACCCAGAGAGCCATTTGGTACCATTTTCCACGTATAAAATCCACTGGTATATGTATGGTAACATAGTATTTGTATTTGTTACTTTTACCTTTATAGAATTTTTTACCTTTACTCTTTGTATAATCAACTATAGTGTGTTTTTTTTTTCTTTTTTTTTTTTTTGCAACATGGTTACCCGATAAATCTCTCCCAATCAGTTCTGTTCAAACCCACATCAAAACTGTTGGTATAAAGTTGAACAAAGTAGCTTTAACAATTATACCATGTGTAGATCTTATGAAGATGACAGAGAACTGGTCAGTGTAAAGGACAGATGACCTTATTGTTGAGATCAGATTGATGTGAGTGTTTATCTGAATCTCATCTTTGTTCTTTTTATGACCAGATTTCACTGTAGTGACACAATCCCATTTCTAAACATGCTGTTAGACATGAATGTTGAACTCAAGTAAATAAATATAAATAAAAACTTATAGGCAACATGATTATTAGTTACGATCAACTATTGTTCTTTTACTGCAGTTTTCTAATTCAGTTCAAAGCGCATAGTCTTACCGTTCAGACACAGTACGACATTACAGATGCTCACACATTTGCCGTGCTGAAAAAAAAAACATTAAAGGTAATATTCAGTGTTGGGCACGTTAAAAAAGAAAAAAGTAACTAGTCACCTGTCTGTGTGAGACTGTTTATTTCCCTGTAAGGCAAGAAGCCCGAAAGAAGTCTCTTTCTGATTGGCTTAGCATGGAACGTTAATCTATGTCAACCAATCATCGCTACTTTTCAGCGCAATGATTTATATAGTGCACGGCCGTCTTTCACACCATGACTGTAAAGAGTCACCACACACAATGTGATGCAGCAGACAAACTATGCAGCCACCTAAAGTAACTATCAAGAGCTCCTTCACTCAAAAGCAACAGTAATGGCGTTACTGAATGGGAAAAATAATTAACGTGTTAGTCCCAACTCTGGTAATATTACTGAACTCCCTGCCCTCTCTTCACTCCTTTGCTATGACAGTAGGAAGGGGGAAGAGCGCTCGGTTCGGCAGTCTCCGTATCCACGCTCCACGACTGCGCATATCGTGAAATCGTTTAACTTTAATAAAATACTCATTATTTAGTCTCCAAAGTCACAGAGAGGAGGATGAAAGAGCCACACGTGGCTCCAAAGCCACAGGTTGCAGACTTATGACTCAAGGAATCAAGACAGTGGAGTGACGCTTCAGCAAACTATGCTAAATGCAGTGTGCAGGAAAGTACAAACAAACCAAAACAAGCTAAGCTAACAATTGTCGTGGTGAATTGGATAACTGCAGGGCAATTAATGTTGTGGAAGATGTTGACAGCAAAAATTTAGAAACGCAAAAAGTGCATGCAAACAATGTAATCAAGAACACAATCATACAAAGAATACATGAGTATAAAGGAGAGGACTGACTAAGTGTCAATTTTCACCATGCATTCGCTGTTGCTCTTGCTGTGGACTACTGAACAACACTCAATAATAATCACCTCAGAGTTACAGCGCGTTTTATTGATAAAAAGCGGGTGCTGCATTCATAAGCTCTTTTAGTAGTGAAAACAGCGGATTGATATTTTTCGAAATATGTGAAAAACACTTCACTGAAGTTCTGCTGCAGTGGGAATTGTCAAATAAAGTCACGATATGATTGCTGCTGCGAGACAACTGCTCCACAACAATGTCATCTGTTTTGCGTACAGTCTCCAGTGCTCAGAAAAGTTGTTGTGCATTGAAACACTGTCCAGCGAGCATAGCAGAATTCGAGCAAAAGCAAGTTGAACATGGACAGTAGAAATTGTCCATTTTGCAAGATATTTCAACCAGATGGAATTTGACTCTGGACATGACTAAAAGCATCAACAGAAACATCATCTGAGAGACGTCCTTACCACAAGCACAATGATTGTCATGACAACGCTGAAATGGACAAGCTGGAGAGGTACTGCTGAAGACTCGCAGGTATGTTTTACATCGTATTACTGACCATCCTGTCTCTGCTCATGTATACATGAAGCATAAATATGTAGAGGATATTTTTTGCATAATTATGTGAATGCAACATATTTTGACTGAAGATTGATGATTGATTGATTTTTTTTGCAGGTATTTGACTGAACTTTTGGGAGAAGAAATGTATGTCTCATTGGGCTCCCCCTGCTTTTTGAGATCTTTTCTGAGATGATGACCCTGCCTACGTGAACAAGTTCAAATCTAAATTCAGAGAAGACTTAGAGTCAAGGGAAATGCAAATATATCTTAAGTATTGAAGTATTGAGTGGGGCTCGGAAGGAAGAGGAGATTTCTGGAGAGAAATGTGTGGAAGCAAAAACCACAAAGCAATGAAAGAAAAAGTTAACCCTGTTTTTCCCCTTCATCGAGTCTGATTCTGAACAGGAAGAAATCTCAATTGATAAAGGTTTGCATCGATACAGAGCAGAGCCCTTTCCTCTCTCCTCCTGTGAAAGGATTTTTTTCATATTGCGCTTCTTTATCTTCTGAAAATGTTGTGTGCCTTAGTAACTGCCCTTTTCATAAAGGACAGGACATAACATTAATGGCTTGGACATTTATTTATCAATATTTTTTTGTAATGCAGATAGTTTTTTTAAATGACCTGCCTGACACAAGCAATACATTTTATTTTATCAATTCTTTTAAATTGAGATTTACAGTATATGTCACTGACAAGCTGATTTTAAAATGTTTGCACAACAAATGTTACTGCATTTTTATTCATGGCGGAAAAATATTCAAATAAAAGTGCAATTTATACTACGTTTGAATTGGATTTTGTGTGTTTAGTGCAAATAATTGTGAATAATCAGGACATTGTGCGATTGAGAAACATTTTAAATGTTTTCCGGCCCTAATATATACATTTAAAACACGTTTACATACACAGTGCAAAAAGTAACCGTAACAATTGTTTACTCTCCATCTAACGTTAAATCAGACTACTTCTCAGGTCATTTAGGATTACCCAAATTATTTCATTTTGATAATTGCCACAGTGAGAAATTCTTAAAGATTTCTATGTAACAATCTTTAAGGTCAAACATTAAATAAAATGTACAATGTCTTTAAACAACACAGAGAAGCCCTAATGATGGTGTTATGGCTTAAGATAAGATAACAGACATGTGAGTTATTTAAAGGCACAGCTGGGAATGCATTCTAAGGCCACCCCTCTGACACTTGTTTGAAATCAAAGAAAATGCAACCTGGAGCCTATCAGACCCAAGTCCACTTCCTTAACCACTGGGCTATTACTAATTTATTATACACAAGCATAAACATAATAGGAATAGGAATGTCCAGCCATCGCACCGCTAAGAAAGAAGACAGGCTCTGTGTCCCAGTGATTAAGTGGGTGAAAGTGAAACAGGTCTTGCACCGACATGGGCTGAAAGGCTTCTCAGCAAGAAAGAAGACATTAATCCTTTAGAAACATTTAAAACCCAGGTGCAAAAAGACACCAGGACAAAGATCTCAAGACATGTCCTGTGGTCTAATAAAACTAAAGTGGAGCTTTTTGGGCATACTGACCACTATTACATTTGGAAGAAAAAGAGCAAAGCTTGTATACCTGAAAACATCATACAAACTGTGAAATACAGTGGGGAAGACATTGAAGCTCTTCATAAAGACATAGACAGTACATAAGGAAGGAGAAATTGTGTGCAAATATTAAGGCAACATCTAAAGTTATCAGCCTAGGAAGCTCCAACTTTGAGAAAATCAATCTGTGAAGTGGCCTTTACAAAGCCTTTATCTGAATCCCATCAAAATTTGTGGTCAGATCTGAAAAGGAAACATACACCAGACACAGTTTCACCAGTTCTATCAGAAGGAATGGACCAGAATGCCAGCAGAGTACTGTGGAAGGTTACCCAAAGCATTTGACCCAACTCCTGCAGTTCAAAGGCAATGCTACTAAATACTAACAAATTGTACGTACATTTTTCTTTGAAGAGAGTAAGAAAATGATCTTCTCATAACTATGTACCGTACTATAATATACTTACTGTCATAATTGTGGCATCTAGCTAAATTAAATAATTGTGGAAATCCTAAATAACCGAAAACAGGAGAGGTGTAGTCAACTCAACTCAACTTTATTTATTTAATATGCCGAATCATAGCAACAGCTATCTCAGGGCACTTTACACACAGTTACATACATACAGATACAAAGAAAAATATACAAAACAGACAATGACCCCCTGCCCTTATAGACCCTTGCACCAACTACTTTATCACACAAAGTAGTCTCATTCAACTTTTTGTGATAAGAATAATGTTTTGCTTTTTTGATGTACCCGTTACCTCAGGCCAACCATTTGCAGTGAAATGTTAACAATTTCAGTTTTGTTAAAGCAGTTGGAAATGTTACTAATTTCCTGGAAGTTAATGCATTAAATCTCAAGATCGAGTAGTGTTTACCTGCAACTGATAAATTCTTTTTTACTTTCTGCTACTGTTATAGCATTACTGTTATGCTCTGAACAGTGAAGCTTTTTAAAAAGAAAAATCATGTTTGTATTGTTAATCCATTTTCATCGAATTATGAACCTAAACACCTCTCGGTGAGGCAGAACTGTGACCTCCTCACTGCTGCTCAACTGTTATAAATCAGCAGCTACATTGGTTTTCCATGGTCAGGACTCTTATTAATACGTGAGATTGGTCCTTGTTTGCAAGGCAGTGTCATTGCAGTGACATGGTCGCTGGTATTGCAGTCCAGTCTTGGACTTCAGTTCCTAAGCCTGCTCTGACTTGTTTAAACTCAGAACATCACTTTCTATTTATATTTACTTGTTAACAAATCAAAGCAGAGACAATTTCTTGGTTCAACATCAGTCTCTTCTTTTTTTCTACAGAAAATGCAGAACCAGCAGAGCTGAAACAACTCTTTGATGTGAACTACTCCCACATCTACTATGTCTTCTTTGAGAATTTCGTCACTATCGAGGCCAGCCTCAAGCAAAAAGGTACACTTTTTGAAATTCTAAAGGTTTAGAGTAACAATGACTCAAAAGGGGTCAAAATTAAAATCTTAATGGTACATCAGTAAGGAGAGTACGTCCAGACCATGGAAGTACACAATTTGGTCCAGTAGGTGTCAGTATGATCCTACAATTGTTCTGTTAGGCAAGGGGAAAATTGTTTCCATAGACACCAAAAGTCTGGTGTCTCCACTGTTCCTGTAAAGAGAGAAACTGTTTCAAGTTCCTATAGTTGATATTGTAGTTTCATATATTGACAGGTCGGTCAGTTGGTCATTTTCACAGACCAGGTTGGTTGGTCAGGTTCAAACACCAGGACCGTCTGGTTATTTGTTGATCGTTGGATAGAGTGGACTGCCCATTGACATTGAGCCCATTAAAAGAGACAGTAGCTGTCTAGACTGACTAGATAAATGATTGACATAATGATAATGTTGTCCTTGCAGGTCACAAGTCACAAAGGGAGGAGCTGGACTCAATACTCTTCATCTTTGAGGTAATGAAATGAAAATCTGAATCTGCTTCTTTAGAGTTGTTGTTTCTTCAGTGACCTCTGGGTGTCCTGTGAAGGTTACTACAACAGTGTGGGACATGACTAGAAAGATTCACAGAATCTAGATAGTGAAAGTCAGTAAGGGTTAGTTAGCTGTTAACTTGAAGACAACAACTGCTGAATTAAAAAGTAACTCTTTCAAATTTCTCTAACTTATACCAAGTTCTCTTTCTTAACCTTTACGTATTTTCCTTTTCTTCTTGACTTCAGAAAATACTTCAACTCCTGCCAGAAAGAATCCAGAATCGGTGGCAATTCCACAGCATAGGTACATTTCTCCAGTTATGTTGATGTGTCATTGCTCAAACAATGAACAATTGTATGAAACAGTGAATTAATTAGGTTGTGGCCTTTGACTCTACTGGTACATATAGCACCACGGACAAACTAGTACCTTAACTAAAAGTACTATACTGCTGTGTTCAGAGTAATACATTCTATTCACATGCATATTGTCTTTAAGTTTTTAAATAGTCTTAAATCAATGGGGATGTGCAGAGTTTCTCAGCCAAAATGGATGGCATTATCATGATTATGTAATAACTGTGAGAATTATGATCAATTTCACGTTCAATGATGACAACCTGGTAACATTTTCCAGACAATGTGCCCTTAAAATTACTTTTGGGGAAATATGTTGTACTTTTGAGTGAAAGTAACTAGATGGCTTCATTGCCAAGCTCACTTGATTAATTGCGTGCTACTACAGTGGTTTGTAGATATAAATAAAGCAATATTATGAGACCGGTATATCTGAATCAGAAATTAAATGTTTGTCTATATAATATATATAATATGTATACAGTATGTCTATATAAAAGTTGATAATTTTCCAAATTTTTCAGGTTTCAATAACCAGACTGGTTTCTCTCTCTTTACAGGGTTGATTCTGAAAAAGCTGTTACACACAGGGAACTCTCTGAAGGTATCTATGTTGATCAATTCACTATCACAGCCTGAAGTTGTCTGTCTAACCCTGCTCCACTGATGCTATTGTAGATCCGTCGTGAGGGGGTGCGTCTCTTCCTGCTGTGGTTGCAGGCCTTACAGAGTAATGCGGAGCGTGAGCAGCTCTGCATGTTTGCCTGTTTGATTCCTGGTTTTCCAGCTCCACTGTGCAGTGGAACGCCACGCACCCTGGACAACTTGATCAACCCCCCGCTGAGTTTTACAGAAAGTTAGTTTGAGACTTACCCTGTCTTTAAGACTGGTACTGTTGGATGTTGAAATTAATCAAGAATAAATCATTCTCTATCGCTCTCCTGCTGCAGCTCAGGTCACCCCAGAAGAAATCACTCCACTGGTTCCTCCCCAGTCAGGGGACAAGAACCAGGACGACCTCACGGCCTACTTCCTGGAGGCCCTTCTGAAATACATGGTAAACCAGGTATTAGCATTCATTCTTACTAACATGCCTAACACAGCTGAACACAAACTTGACTAATGACACTAATGATACAGGAATCTGCAGTTTATGCACACTTCCTCAAAGAGCAAACTGAATTGTATGCAGGAATCTGCCTGTCTATCTGTCTTTTTGTCCGTCTGTCTGTTCGTTAGTCCATCCATCCCTCCCCAGTCCCCAGTTTGACAGCCCTGGTCTAAAACAGCCAGCATCTTTCCCTTCATTTTCCTTTTGGGTTTGTGCAGGGTTGTGCTTGTTTGTCACGTTTTCCATTCCTTGAGTTTGCAGGTCTTATACTAGAGTCTGGTGTTAATTGCAGGTCCAGTGTTTTGCGTACCAGTGAATTTGCTACTGTGTGCACACATGGCACACATAAAGATTTCTGTCCCCTGTACCACCCTGTCCAGTGGTATACTGCTCAACCCTATTGTGTGGTGGCACACTAATATACTGTGTTTGTGTGTTTGTTTGTTTGTGTTTGTGCGTTTCATCCTCAGGCTAAGTCTCTTGAATGGCGTTGTAAGGAGAACCATGAACGGGGGTTCAATTTCCTCTTCAGTCACTTCAGGAAGTTCTACCTTCCTCACATCTTTCCCAACTTTGCCATGGAAACCAGCCTCTACTGCCCCCTACTGGGTCAGTATGCTTCAGATAAGTGGTACCAGTGTGACCAGTGTTAACCCAATTCTTCCCACACCAAACAAATCCTACTCCTCTCTGTAGATGTGCCAACTATGCGTCCTAAACCCTATTATCATGTGGTGCGTCGAGAGCATGATGGTGGCGAGGTAGTGTACTGCACCAAGGAAAGTTTCCTCCAGGCTCGGGTCATCTTCATACGCTGGCTCGTTTCCTTCTGGCTGGAGCCCAAACCCAACACACAGACACACATCCCAGGAACAGAAGGAGAAATTATCCCCAAGAACATACAGGTGAGCCACCCACAGACAGCAGTTGTATGTACATACACTGAGGTCAATAAGTATTTAATCGCCCTTTGATTTTGCAAGTTCTCCCACTTAGAAATCATGGAGATGTCTTAAATGTTCATTGTAGGTGCATTTCCACTATGAGAGACAGAATCTTAAAAAGAAAATATCCAGAAAGCTTTTGTTAACAATTACAGAGGTCAAACGGTTCCTGTAGTTGTTGAACAGGTTTACACACACTGCAGCAGGGATTTTGGCCCACTCCTCCATAAAGATCTTGTCTAGATCTGTCAGTTTTCGGGGCTGTCGCTGAGCAACACGGAGTTTCAGCTCCCTCCAAACATTTTCTTTTGGATTTAGGTTCGGAGACTGGCGAGGGCACTCCAGAACCTTGATATGATTCTTACGGAGCCACTCCTTGGTTTTTCAGGCTGTGTGCTTTGGGTCATTGTCATGTTGTAAGACTTAGCTTCGACCCATCTTCAACAATCTGACTGAGGGAATTAGGTTTTTGCCCAATACACGGCCCTGTTCATCCTCTCCTTAATACAGTGTCATCCTGCCCCCTGTGCGGAGGAACCAGAGCATGATGCTTCCACCCCCATACTTCACTGTAGCTATGGTGTTTTTGGGATGATACTCCTCTTTCTTCCTCCTCCAATAGGCAGATTAAGTTAAAACCAAAAAGTTGTATTTGACTTTCTCCCACAACTCCTCTTGATCATCCAGATGGTTGTTGGCAAATTCCAGATGGGCCTTGACATGGGCTGACTTTAGCAGGGGAACCTTCCGTGAGCTGCATGATTTTAAACCGTGACGTCTAAGTGTATTACTGATAGTAGCATTGGAACACTGTGGTCCCAGCTCTTTTCAGGTCATTGACCAGCTCCTCCCTTCCTTAACATCATAGATAACATACCCCAACAGGTCAGATCTTGTGAGGGGCCCTAGTCTGGAGGACATTGACAGTCATCATTAGACTGCTTGCCAATTGCCAGGTAGCCCTTTCCAGCTTTGTGAAGGTCCACAATTTTGTCTCTTGTGTCTTTTGACAGCTCTTTGGTTTTGTCCATGGTGGTAGTCAGATTTATGACTGATGGTGGGGTGCACAGGTGCCTTTATGTAAGCTAAAGACCTCAGAATGGAGTTGGACTATTTAAAAGCAGCATAAAAGGTCTTTGCGGGTCAGAAATCTCTTGTCTGATAGGCAAGTGATCAAATAGTTATAGACACAGTAATATACAAATAAATTGTTTAAAAAAAATCATACAATTTGATTTTTGGATTTTTCCTCTTACAGCGGAGATGCACATACAATGACATTTTTAGATCCCTCTATGATTTCTAATTGGGAGAACTTACAAAATCAAAGGGTGATCAAATACTCTGATCTCAGTGTATTGATTATCTATAAAATGATAGATGATCAGTGTGGTCAGTTTCAAAGATCTAACCAAACTGCCTCTGAATGTCAGCGGGCGGCAGCTGGGCTGGCTGCTCGCTCTGCAGGAAGCTCCGAAGACAGTGGTGGAGGTGGGAGCTACCTGGAAGGTGGAGGCGTTCATTCAGTCTCAGGAGGCTGCGGCATGGGTTTGTCCGGTGGAGTAGGGATGGAACCTGAGCAGGGCCACTCCAACACATCCACCCTGACTGAGAGAGAACCCAGCTCCTCCTCCCTGTGCTCCATCGACGAAGAGCAGCTCACAGACATGGAGGTGGTACGTAGAGTGCTGACCAGTTCCAGGACCTACGTCAACTTCATCACAGAGATCTTCAGACAGGTGATGGTCAAATGACAACTTTGTAATATTAATCTTTTAGTTTATGTTTACTCAAAATTTACATCCTATTTGGTTGACAATTTTGGTATACTGCCAGGAATTGAGGAAAGACGATTTTTGTCAACAGCTCTGTTTTTTTTTTCTCTCTGTTTTCATAGCTATCTACTGCCGCCAGTAAGCGACAAAATAATTGCTCTCCCTGGCACACATAGACTAACAAAGTAAAAAAATTAAAATAAATAAATCATAGTTTTGAAACAAATAATTAAAATTTGTTGAGTGTTCCTTGGCCCAGTGAACTAGTATGTGGAGGCCACAGGGTCCTCCGCACTTACATTTGAATGAATGATACTTGGCAGGAAAAATAATTGAATGTTTTTTTTTCATCTCTGTCAAATGAAGGCTTTTCTTCTTCCGATGTGTGAAGCAGCTGCGATGCGGAGGGTAGTTCGTGTCTACCAGGAGTGGATCTCCATGGAGGACAAGCCAATCTTCATGAAGGACCCTCAGGAGGGTCCTTATCCTATAGCCAGCACTGCCAGTAGTCTAGACTCTCAGTTGGGGGAAGACCAGGTGAAGACTGACCTGAAAAAGAGAACGGGAAAAAAATCTATCAATTTCCACGGAATATTCACTGTTAAAGTATCCACTGGGTGTCAACTTTAGGACTTCCGACTCTAGTGTTTTTGTCAGATTTTTACTTTAGCAGGGTTTTACTACTATACTATACTATACTATACTACTACTTTATATAAACAACTATTTCTATGTTCTCTCACCTTGTCAGAAGATGGATAGAGTGGGTCACAGTGAAGTTCTGGAGTACAGTGTTCATGCTGGAATCCAAACTACTCTGCAGGTACTGTTCTTGTATATGAAGATCACAGTGGAAATGGGAGTAAAGTCTGTCCTTCAAACGTCTCAGCTGTTGTTTTCTCATGCGCAGGTGTTCATCACACACTCCTGCAACGTCTTTCTGTTGGAGCCTGCAAATGACATCAAGATTCTCTTGGAGGAGCATGTAGACATGTGCAAGAGAGTCTTGAACATCTACCGCAGCCTGGTTATGCACGAGAGCATGGACCATAAGACATGGTAGAAAAAGAAGCTACAGGAACTCCTGCTCAAAGTTAAAAATTAATGATAGCATCAGGGATGTTCGATAATATCACCTGACTGATAACATTGGGGCATAGCACTGTCCAAGACCACATAACTCCCAGTAGTTTAACCACCTTCGAGAAGGCTCACAATATGGTGCAATGTCATTTGGGAATATTAGCAATAAATGAAAGGTATTATTCGCCCGATATCAGCATAGCAAGTAATTTATCTAAGAATCTGGCATTGAAAACCCAGTTTTGTCTGATATATTTTGTGGAAAAACTGCCGTACATAAAAGTGAGAGTCACTCAATGGCAGCTTTCTTACCTATGCAGTGGTTTATTCAGATAAATGATCATTTTTACCAGGACTATATTCGTATCCGTTAATGTTTCAATCCTGAATTAAGTGTTAGGACAATATTGGACATGGTTTTGGTCCACATGTCTGATGTAATTGTTGTTTTGTAGGGAGCAAATCTTACTGGTTCTTCTGAGGGTGACAGAGTCAGTGATGAAGAGACCACCATCTATCATGCCTCAAGGCAAGAAAAACAACACCTTGTCAGGAAGACTGGCTGGACCCATCTTCCAGGTGGTGGATTGTCACTATTTGTGGTGCATGTTAACTACTTCCAACCTTATCAGTGAAGAAGGTTTAACTCTGTCCCCCATGCCTCCTTCTGGCCCAGACTCTGATCGTGGCCTGGATCAAGGGAAACCTGAATGTATACATCAGCAGGGACCTGTGGGATGACCTCCTCTCTGTCCTCTCCTCTCTCACCTGCTGGGAGGAACTGGTCACAGAATGGTCCTTGACAATGGAAACACTAACCAAGGTAACAACATCTGATCCTGGATGCAGCTGTAAATAAGGAGTTGTGGTGCTGTATGAGGATGTGAGGAGTGGAGAAGTATGTTAGATTGGGTGAAGAACATATATGAGAATAGTACGACAGTGTTGAGGTGTGAGGTTGAAAGAACAGAAGACTGCAAGATGAAGGTGGGACTGCATCAAGGAGTCATTTTATTTTAAGCAAATGTTGTGATTCACACCACAGCACACAACAAATTGTCACCTCTGCATTTAATCCCATCAACAAGTGAGCAGTGGGCAGCTTTGAGCGGGAGCAGTGTACAGGGACGATATATGCTCAGGGCACATCAGCGGTAACTTGGCGGTAGGGCGATTAGTACCTGGGGCCTTGCAGACCCAGGTGCGCTTCCTTAAACACTGGTCCACCAACTGCCCCATAGGCCACCAACTGCCTGATAATTGTTGCTTTGGTACTGGACAGATTGGGTCAGATGAGGTTAGACTGGAGTGTTCATGCACTTGCACAATGATGTTTGCAGATGGAATTGTGATCTGAAAAATGTCAGCTAAGGTGAAGGGTGAGGTTTACTTGATGGTTGTGAGAACAGCCATGTGTGTAGTTAAGAGACACAACCAAAAGCAGAAGACATGGGGCATAGCTAAAGGTGGCAGAGTTAGAAATGCTGAGATTCTCTTTAGGAATGACAAGAATAAAGTAGGTCAGGAATGAGGTCATTAAAGGGGCAACACAGACAATAAAGTTTAGAGGACGGACAGTGGATACATTGGTAATAGAATGCTAGAGATGGAGCTATTAGGTAGATGACCAAGAGGAAGCCCAAAGAAAATGTGTTACGTTATCAGTTTTTTATTTTTTGGACAACTGACCAATAGTTTATGTCTGATGTTAATGCACTGCTCAAAATATAAAGGTAACACTTAAGTAACACGTTGCAGATATGAATTAATGAAAAATCTTTTGAAAATACTTTCCAGTTATTTCCATACTTGAATGTGTTGACAACAAAAATCACACAAATTATCTACAATTATCCATAAAATTTAATGTATCAGTGGTGTGTGTGGCCTCCACTTGCCTGTACAATCTCCCTACAACGCCTGGACATGCTCCTGATAAGGCAGCAGATGTTTTCCTGAGGGATATCCTCCTAGACCTGGACTAAAGCATTTAAAGGAAAGAAGGAAAGCAAACTCCTTGTCATTGTGACATTGTGATTCACACCACTGCACACAACGAAATGCAACCTCTATATTTAACCCATCACCAAAGTGAACAGTGGGCAGCTTTGAGCTGTGAGTGGGGACGGTGACATGTTCAGTGGACCTCAGTGGTAACTCGGCGGTAGGGAGATGGAGCCAGACATGATGTCCCAGATGTCCTCAATTGGATTCACGTCTGGGGAACAGGCAGGCCAGCGCATTGCATCAATGCCTTCGAGTTGCAGGAACTGTTGACACACTATGAGGTCTAGCATTGTCTTGCAGTAGGAGGAACCCAGGGCCAACTGCACCAGCATATGGTCTCACAAGGGGTCTGAGGATCTCATCTCGTTAACTAATGACACTCCTATATTGGGTGTGTCTTGCCACATGTCTATAAATTACACCTGTTGTCTATACCATAAGCACAAGAGCAGGTGAAATTGATTGTCAGTCAGTGTTAAGTGTTCCATTTATTTTTTTTGAACAGTATATATTCAATAAGCAGGAAACAATTATTGAATTATCTGTTGCTCTGTCACTGTTTAAATCTGTTTATTTAGGTACTGGCCAGAAACCTGTACAGCGTTGATCTGAATGAGTTGCCTCTGGATAAACTCAGTGAACAGAAGCAGAAGAAACACAAAGGAAAAGGTTTGTGAATGTCAAAGACTAATGTTGTCAATCAAGTGTCATACCTTAGGCCTGCAAGCTAAATATGGCAAATAATTTTTTGTGTGGCTTGTCAGAACTTAAAACCAGTTTGTTGCTGCGGATAAATGAAAAACAAATGTCCCTAAGTTTCTAGACCAGGTCAAATGATCTTCAAAAATAAATTCCTGACTATTGACATTTTATTCTTTTGTTCTGATTGTCATTTCTTGACACATTTAGTTAGTCTTAATAAAACAAATTACATTTGTACACTAGGAATTGGTTCCGAGGGCCAGCGGCAGGTTGTGGATCGGTCCTTTTCCAAAGGCTGGAGCAGAGATCAACCAGGTCAATCTGCAGCGATGAGACAGCGCAGCGCCACCACAGCTGGTTCTCCAGGCATAGAAAAGGCTCGCAGTATTGTTCGACAGAAGACAGTAGGTGTGTAGTCTCCATCAAAAAGGCTTTAACGTATAAGTTTCCTCTAACATATGTGGACAGGCAGAAAACCATCAGGATCTTCAGGTTGGTTCCGGTCTTTTAACTTGAATACCACACTTTGTCTGTGAAGTCTTCTGGGTAATGCTGTGGACTGCGGTACATAGATAGATAAAGTACTCATTAGAAAGAATACTGTATTATTTCCCAAACTCTGGGTTGCAAGAGACTCTTTTTGGAGTTAATGTCGCATAAGGTTTCGTAGGAGTTTTTGCTGGTTTAATTTCTGTTCTTGTTTTTTAATAAATATATTAATAACTGAGTAACTAATTATATAGATATCATAAATTAGCAACAATTTAACATTGTCATTAACATATAGTGCAGCAAAAATTCTTATTGTAAGGCCACAAGGCAGATGTAGTCTATTTTTGATGTCGATACACTGTTGCCTCTTGATATCTTGGTCCTCCTTTTGCTCCCTCAGCAATGATCCCGTGAAATTTTTGCTGGTAGATTTGTTTACTAAGGCCAATTAGTATGCATTGTACTATTGGCTAATGTAGCACATACTCAGTGTGCTACTGTCTGACTTATACTGCTCTTCTGTTCCTTTCTTCAATTGTCTCAGCCTCCGTAGCATCTCTCATTGGAGTGCAGTAAGACTTTGACAGTTCTGTAAATAAGTGTAGCTCCTGGCAACTCTGGCACTCTTGATCTCAGAGCTAACTAAGTGTTGCCCTGGTTGTTTTTCTCTTTTATTGCCATCTTGTTCATTGTCCACTACTACTGCCCTTGCAAGTCTCTAGCTGCTGTCATGGACATCTAAATAAAGTATAGTGTTTTTACAGTGTGCTCCTGGCAGCACTCATGTTAACAGCTCCATACTCTCACTCCCTTGCTGCTCCGTGTGCACTCTTTTTCTGTCTCTCTGATTTCTGCTGTGGACACTTTTACAGTATATCCTACGACCTGTGTCTTCTATCTGTTTCCTACCATTCTTCAGCCCTTCGTAGCTGCTCTACGGGCGACTCTCTGCTGTCCTCAGCCTTTATCCGCAGTGCTAAGAGTGCTCCTACTCTGGCTCCGCCTCTTCCTGTCCTCCACCACCACCACCCTTTACTACCCCCCCTTGCTGACCAGCTGGCAGGTACACACTTTTTTACCAGCTGCCTGCCTGGAAACTTAAGTCATCCACCAGAACATCTGTCAGATCATGAACACTCATGTCTGCCCTCTGTCTTTGGTTTACTCTCTGCATGAAGTTGTTTACAACAATGACAGTTTTTTGTTTGTGTTACTGTTGTTCTCCTTCTAAGATGCAGATGATGTTGGGACGTAATGAACACTGAACTAAAGAACCAATTGTGGAACCAGTTTCTACCATACTATGTTCCACCTTTATGCATCTTAGCCTGCAGTGTGACCTAGTAGTAATAATAATTTGCTACTGGACTAGAGTGTGTATTGTCATAGTCAAATTAGTGACTTCAGATACTGTCACCTATAGTAGTATTCTTCACTCTTTGATGAAGTCATCTTTATTTCATCCAGTAAGAAAAGTCAGGGGTCTGTGTTTTTTTAACTGAAGCCTATCGTATATTGTTACATCCCCACAGGTCAGTGTGTCCTCACATTCTGAAAACAGATTCTGAAAAAACAACAATAGCAATTAGTGTTGACTGAGGAGGTGCTGCCTGTGTTGGTCAGTTTGACCTGTCTACTTACAATATTTTTTTTGACAATGAAGATATGTTATTTCTTCTGCATATTCACCTAGACCTTTTTTTTTAGCTCGAATGTCCGTTCGTCTTTTCGCCTGTCTGTGTGTGTTTCCCCTGAGTGTTTTTTGAGTGTACAACACAATTGCATGCTGTAGGTCTGTGATGTCTTCCATTGCATCATTACATTCAATTATATGTGTAAATTTAACTTAGGATGTCCTATAATATCAGTTGCCTATATAGCATAACAATATAATATTAGTTAGATCCTTGTTGTTTTTCCTCTGATAATGAATCTAATAAACTAGTTTTTCCAATTTACAGTTGATCAGAATTGGCCAAAAGTTAATATCGGACATCCCTACCTTTGACCCCGTTTACTCACGTTTTGACTTTTCTTTTATTTCCAGATCTGGAGGACCCGCCGATTACACTCACATCTAGAATGCGTCATTCCTCTCAGAGCGACGAGGCTCCTCCTACCTCCTGTTCCGAGGTGTTCCAGGCTGGAATCTGTGACCATGATACCCCTGCCCCTGGCTCCCTTGCTCGAAGTAGCAGTGCCTCCGACGTCATGGAGCCCTTCATCGTCGAAAGGGTCAAAGGTGAAGATCCTGAGCGGGATCCTCCTTCGATCCCTAACCACGAGCACCACAACCACTCCCCCTATTCTACACTGGGTGGCCATGCAGCTCAGATAGTCCCTCATTCCCTTGAACCCATCTCCTCCACTCTTTGTACCCTTTCAAACAGTGTTGTTTCTTTAACCTCAGAAGAGCCAGTTGAGGGTAGCATGCAGGAACAGTCCTGGAACCAGGTTGTCTCCAGGAACCAGGTCTCCAGTTCTGACTGGGTTAGTAATTGGGATTCTGCCTTCGCCTTTTCTGCTGAAAAGGAAACGGACGCAGAAGAAAACCTAATGGGGGACAGAGTGGTGGAGGATGATTTATTCTCCTCCATTAGAGACTACTTCATTAACAAAGGAGTGGAGAAGAAGGAGGACCTGGAGACTGACGGTTGCTGTCAGACCTTAGAGAGCAGGGACACTACATCAGAGGAAGCTATAACACAGATTGACTCCGTGCTGAAGCCAGGTGAGACCAGGCAGGGGGTGAGGGAGGAGCGACAGGGGAGTAAGGCAGTACGACACAGCAGTGTGGAGTCAGCAGAGGAGAGCGAGGCAGAGCAGCGCAGCATCTATGAGTGCCTGGAGTTGCAGTGTCATGGGAAAACGTCCAGTACCAGAGGAAGCGCTAGCCTGGAAAGAAGTTCGGGGAATAAAAAGGGAACAGAGAGTACGGGTAGGACAACAGGGCGGGAAGGAGAAAGTGTCAACTGGAGTGAAAGCAAAGTGGAAGATGAAGGATTGGGTTTGGTTAAACCCGAAATCATTTTCTTTGATGGTAGTCAGGAACAGAACCTGACTCTTGTTTCTGATCAAACTAAGCCCAAAATGTCCCGCAGCACCAATAAACGGCACCACGCAGTGGGGGTTCACGTCAGCTTTCGACCGTCAACAGAGTCAGTCCAGTTTCACAACCCCCTTGAGAGTAAGGAAGCCCACTGGAAGGCAAGGCTGCGCCGCCTCAGTCATTTCCACACCCACAGCCACTCTGCTGGCGAAAGGCCTGGGGCTGGGACTGGAGGTGGGGCAGGTTCAGGAAGCAAACTGGGATCAGGGTGCTCAGGTAAGTTTGTCTCTGCAATCAGCCACAAAGTGGGAGTACATGAGAAGTTGGCCTGTGGGACAGTGGCAGATGGCAGGACCGGGATTGTCGACATCAGAGCTGGGAATGGAGGAGACCTTGAAACACAGCACCCTGGACCTAATGCTGGCGCACTGGTCCACCATGAGGTCACCTCCAATACTTCAGGTCCCTTGGGAGTGCCGGCGGGAGTGCGTGGCCGCTTGGGCCGTTCAGCCTTGCGTTCTCGAGCCTCCCGCTCTCGCTCCCAGGAGCCTGGCAGCACCTCCACTCGTCACCACCAAGGTGCCCTTCTGGGTGGGGTCTATAAGACTGTGGTTCATGCTTTGTCCTCCAAACCCCGGCCTCGTGGTCAGGGCTCCTCCCAGGGCTCATCACCACAGCGGCAAAGCCGTGCTGCCATGGGTGATGCTTCGCTAAGAGACCTCTACTCACATGTCCTCGGCTACTTTGGGCGAAAGACAAGCACGGCAGGTGAGGATGGCAACGAACGAAGCTCTAATAACGGACAGAGCAAACATTGGAGAGACAAATACTCACAAAACAAAAACATCAGCAACTTCCTTTTTCTTTTTGGCTGTTTTAACTGGTTTGTTATGGAATGTTTTTTTGTTTTTGGCTGACCTTATCATCTTGCTGCTGGACTGAAACTCAACTGCCTGACGATGTGGTTTCTCCTTGACGTTGCTCCTTTCTTATCCTGCCTTCTGTCAAGGATGTCCTCCTCACCTTTCCACTGTTTTTGAGAAGTCCACTTCCCCTCCACAGTCCGTTTTTCTTTAAGGTTCTGGGAATTTAACCACTTTTGCCCTTTCCCCTTTCTCTGCCTTCTTCCATGCCTAAATGCTGCATGCAGCCTTTTCATGCCTTTTCGTCCTCCTTGCCCTCTCTGGACTTCGGTGTCTTCAGCAGGACAGAAGGAAACAACTGTTCTCCTTAACTTGGGGTCCTGGAAAAGAACAGGAAAAACTATTTAACAAAATTCTTTGCTAAAAACAGTATTAATCACATAATCAATGTAATCAGTATTTGTCCGTTGTTTAACCCTGTGACCTAGATTGGTTTTGTCTTTGGTCCAGGTATGTTCTCCAGATCCAACAATTGGACTCCTTCTGGGAGCTTCAAAAACGTTTGGTTCCTCAATTTTGAGAAGTTTTGACGTGGGAAACTACTGTACTTATCAGTGTCTGACCACTAGAGTGCAGTATTTGACTGATTTTGAAGACGACAAACTATAGTGTAAAAGATTGTATTAAGCATTAGGGTGGAAAGAACATTTACATTGGAAAGACACTGTGATATTTACTGAGAAATTAATAGTTGTAACAACTTGACATCTTCTTGGAAATTGAAGGATATTCTGTTACATAACAACTCTTCCTTCTTTGCCATATGACTCCATCTTTCCAGTGGTGGGGTCTAGGGAGTGGTCCAGAGAAGTAGAACTCCCAGAGTTCCCTCTGACATTATGCAAAAACTGAACAAAATGAAGCTCCCAAGATTGAGGCCAGTTTGTACAATTAAACTAACAGAAGAACAGACCTGGACTGTAGACCTGGAATTAATCTTCACAGATGAACGCAATGTTCTCAACACCACCTAAGTCAATGACACTAGGACTGACCTTGCACTGTTTCAGAAGATGACGGCTTTGGATAAATTGGTCCAGCTCTGTTGAGTAGCCTGGAAGATTGTTTATCAGTCTGCCTTGGAGCAGTAGCAACAAAAATATCACCATTAGCATCAGCATAAAAATCAGTATAACATCTGTGGCATAACATTAGTATTGCAGCCGTAGTGGTAATGGCAACAGTAGGAATAGAAGAACGTCACAAGAGCTTCCCTATGAGTGGAAAGTACTATAGTAAAGACACAGTATAGACCAGGCATGGGCAAACTTATTCCCTTA
This sequence comes from Paraplagusia blochii, assembly GCA_016785265.1. Taxonomy (NCBI): domain Eukaryota; kingdom Metazoa; phylum Chordata; class Actinopteri; order Pleuronectiformes; family Cynoglossidae; genus Paraplagusia; species Paraplagusia blochii. The sequence goes on from JAFBJS010000740.1 coordinate 309,757, forward strand.
AAATTGGACACTGGGGGCGAGTCCAGAGCAGAAAGATGTTGGGTTGGTTTAATTTAAGATAAATGTCATGTTCTTCATGAATAAAACCTAAAATCCTACATTTCTAATACCCTTTATAATGTCATCTACTGGAGAAACCCATTTTTGCAGGGAAAAGGCAGAAGTATAATGGCAATATAAATAAATTATTTAATTTGGACAAGGTTGGCGAGCAAAATTAAAAAGCTCAACAGGCCGCATCTGGCCCCCGGGCCTTAGTTTGCTCATGCCTGGTATAGACTGTGCTGCTGTTCCATCTAAACATTAGGTTATTGATACTGGAACACAACCTTTCTCTTTTGGGATGACTAGAAAAGAGAAAAAGGACAAGAAACCAACAGCAGGAAGATTGGACTCGTAATTTGAGATAAAAGATCAATTTACTGATCAGGGATAGTTAGATCAGTGATAGTCTAGACATTTTCTGACTCCTAATTAAAGACATAGTTTAGTTGCCTATATGAACAATCACAAAGCTGGGGTTGTTTGTGTCACATTACCGTTCAAACAGTTCCACAAAGGGGCACTGTGCCTGCAGGTTTTTGTTCCAACCAAGCAGTAGCACACTGAGTTGGCAGGATTATTCAACTGATCTGAGTCATCAGACAGCTGATTGGTCAAACTATGTGATCTTAGTTGGCTGGAACAAGGAACCAGCGGCCCTTTGTGGAACAGTTTGGACATGCCTGTCATACAGGATCAGCTACAACTGCTAATAGGTCATAATTTATGTAAAGTTTGTTTTTGAGTCTGTCATAAACCTTGACTTACTATGGCAAGAATCAAGAATTCAGTCTGTACACACTTTTGGATGCTGTCACGCCTGATCATAACTGTTTGGAGCTAACGCCTTGTGCATGATGTGAATTAATCCCTGCATTGCAGTCTGGTGGGTTTGGACCTGCTTGCTTCGTTTTGGCTTGCTAATCCATCTTTATCTTATGGTCAAGGTAAACAGTGCAAAGTCATCTTCACTGAACATCATCATCACACTTGAACATAGTCCAGTGTATTATCAATTATTATGAAATTAAGGGTTAATAAAAGTCGAGATGTTCGATACCATCAACTGGCCAGAAATTAGCATTCTAAGTAACATCTGTAAGGATCTTTATTGATTTTCCTCCAATAATGAAAACACAGTAATGCAATGCCTGTGCTTCGACGAGTAATTCCGGGAATAAACGGCTGTATATCAAAGTGACGCTAGATGGCAGCGTTGCAGCTAATTGCATGCTCATACAGTGGTTTTACTGATAAATAAATGTATAACCAGGACTGAATTGATGCTGTTTGACATTGGAAGCCTTGGACAATATCAGCAAAAAAAAATCTAAAGTGAATCAGCTCAATATATAAAAAGAGTAGATCCATTTACCTTAAGGCTCTTACCCTGAAACAGTTAAACTTGCCAACATCATCATAATTACATGATTTGATTTTCATGCATTTATTGTTGTGAGATTCTGTCTTTATGGTTTCATTATCACATTTCATGTTAGACAGCAATTCTGGTGCTGGTACTTTGTTTCTTTTATTCTGGAACCACTTGTGGTAGAATGATCTAGAATAGGTGCTATGTACCGCTTCATCTTTATTTCTATTTGTGTGTATGCAGCCAACAAGGAGGAGGTGGTGGTCCAAAAAGCCCGTCCAGTCTCCACTGACGTTGGAACAAGCAACCCAAATTTCTCTGACCTCATGGATGAGTTCATCCAGGAAAGGCTGAGGGTCAAAGGAACAGTAGTCAGTGCAGCAGACAACAATACAAGTGTTGATCTTTTTCCAAAGGGGAAACAAACCCTCAAACACTGCCTCCTCTTGTAACGCTTAGGGCCGCCGTGGCAGCAGCCCAGGTAGCCTTGAGATTCCCAAGGACCTGCCTGATCTCCTGGAAGCTGGGCAGAGCCTTGGATCCCGACCGTCTGATGATCCTCGGCCCATTGATGATCCCGGGGTTCCATCTGAGTGGACTTCACCTGCCAGTGCCAGTGGCTCTGATGTTATTAGCTCAGATAGCCAGTCAGACTCCTTCAACGCCTTCCAGTACTCTACCTGCAAGTTTGAGAGTAAGGATGAGCCAGTCCCAAACCCAGAAGTTGCATGCATCATTTGGTCAAGTGCTGATATGTATAAAAATGTTCTCTTAATGTTTTCTAAAGCTGTATATACTGTACATGCTTTATGTACTATAAACTGTGTACTGTATATATGTAAATGTATACATATGAAGATATAGATGTATACATATGTACATGTACATTCCTTCTCTTTGTTAAGGTTCCTTATTCTATCTCAGTCCACATCAGATTTTGTAAAAATTCAAGTTTACTTGTTTTTAAATTCTCGTCCCTGAGTTGATCCCAGTTTTGTCTCCATCCTCTCATCTGAGTCCATTGGTCCTAAATTATCTCTGTTGATCTCTGCAGATTTCACTTTCACCTCAGAGGCTTGTGTGGGAAGAGGAGGGGGTGCAGTATCAGGAGGAGGTGGTGATATCTCCCTGGACCAGGACAGTGTAGGAGCTGTTGCAGCCTATGATGAGCACGAGGTGGCCAGTTTGACAACGCTGCAAATCGACTCGGAGACCAGCAGCCTCAGCCACACTGTCACTGTCACTGGTATGGACCAGCATTATGCAGTGTCCCAAAAGCTGGTCCGACCTAATGTGACGCCTTTGTCCTTGTTCTTATCCAGGATCTGAGAGCGCTTCTCCAATGCATTCCCTGGGCGGCTCCCGCTCACAGACGCCCTCCCCGGCTACACTAACCATAGAACAGGCTGACCTTTCACACCTGCAACTGGACCAAAGGCTCCACAACTCTGTGTTGCAGACCCCTGATGACCTGGGTAACACTTAATGACTTCTACAGTGTTTATAGGAGTTGTACTTAACCCCCTGGTTGCAGACCCAGTACTCTCAGTAATCAGATAGCAAATTTTTACCCTTTTTTTATTTACACGCAGTGGTTCACCTGGACAAGTTCATGTTGTTGAATATAATATGAATATGAATTAAGTCTGCTCCAGCTGCTTTGAAATGATACATTCAAAGCAGGCACTAAACTGAAACCTTTTAGCTCGCTTGTTCTAGTTTCTAAACTCAGGGTCTATGATCATGAGAGGAGACAGAAAAAGGAGCCGGTGTCTTCATAAATGTCTTCATAAAAAAAGAAAGCTGACGTAAACAGACATGAGGCCTACTGAAATATGGATAGCTGGTTCCCACTCAACCAGCCGGTTTTGGGGCGAGTTCTGCATTAACACTACTAGAATGTCCGGGAGCTGCTATTTTGACCATTCAGTTTTCAACACAAAAATTATTCATGATTTTGGTCACAAATGTACAAAAATATTTGAAAATTGAAAATATTCTTTATGTACAAACATAGCTGTAAATGTTAAAGTCCACTCCTGTCTGATCCAGTGTGGCTCAGTACAGTTCAGTATCATCCATTCAAGGTGGATTATTTTTCACATTTTGAACACTGGTCTGTGAAGCATCAAAGAGGTTGGAGACCACTGTTTTATAAACTACCTGCATATTCTCTAATGTATTAATTCACCCTCTATAGAAACCACTGAGTTCCCTGGGGAGGACTGCAGTGTGATGGCTGGGGGTTCTCTCACTGGATGGCACTCGGATGTTGCCACTGTGATGTGGCGAAGGATGCTGGGAATCCTGGGAGATGTTAATAGCATCAAAGACCCAGAGATCCACGCTCAGGTCTTTGACTATCTGTGTGAACTTTGGCAAAACCTGGCAAAGGTAAAAATCAGTCAGTAAATAAAAAGCGGTGAGAAGGTGGTCACTGGGATGACTGGTGAGGAATTCTGTTCTCCTTTTCAGATTAGAGATAATCTGGGCATCTCTCTGGATAACCAGTCTTCTCCACCCCCGCCTATTCTGATCCCCCCACTAAGAATTCTCACACCATGGCTCTTCAAGGTAACAAGGGCTGATGACACCATCTCTATCAATTTTTCTACTTTTACTTTTGTCTTGACCCATTTTCAGGGGTTGGTTTATGATTTTTTGTGTAATTTTACCTTGTTCTCTTTATCTTCTACTCTGACTTTGAACTACTTTCATGCCCTCCCTCATTGCATCCATCAGTCTCCTCTTGGGCCTCCCTTTTTTTGTCCTACCTGATAGTTCCATCTTTACCATTTTGCTTCCTATGTATCCATTGTCACCACCTAAAGATGTCCAAACCATTCTAATCTCAGTCAATAATAACATGATTTATTTACTTCAACTTTTTAACTACTAGATGCATATCATGATACAGGGAAGCTAATGTGGTATATTGTGATTAATTGCAATATTCAAGGAGTAGAAGACTTCTTATTCTTGTAGCTTCAAAGATTCAAAGTTTGATTTAATGACTGAGGACCTGGGTTCTCAGTTTCAGTCATGAACCACTGCGCCAACTGGCCTGTCTTAAGTACCCACCTCAATTACCCCTTAATGAAAAGCCATGAGTTGTCCAATATTATTGGCATGATATTTGCATATTTATGTGACTTTGGTAAGGTTGTTATTGTTTTATCATCCAATAATGCAAATCTGATAACACAATGCCTGGGTTTGCTCCCAGGGACCTGAGACATTGCGCTCAGTTTTGGGAGCAAAAGATGACATATTTGTGAAAACTCTGCCCCTGTTCCATCTGAGCATTAGGTTACTAATATTGGAACAGAGGGATCTAGATTTATATTGACTGGAAATGAAAGAACAAAAAAAGAAAGTGAACCAACACCTGCAAGAACACCAGTATTGGGAATTGGAGTTAAAAGATCAATAGGCTGATTGAGGAAATTGATGTTGGATCAGGAGAGGAAAGATCATGGAGAGTTCAGGATAATGTACTCTACAGTGGAAACTAACGTGTTTTGTTTACTCCTCCTGGTGTTCTCCAGGCCACCATGTTGACAGAGCGTTACAAACAGGGGAAACTTCATGCCTACAAGTTAATCTGCAGGATCATGAAGAGGCGACAGGATGTTTCCCCAAACACAGACTTCCTAACACACTTCTACAACATCATGCATCAGGGTCTGATGCACCAAGATCAGGTAAGGTGGCCCCATGTCCAGAATTAACATAAAACATTTACTGGATTTCATAAAATTAATGTTTAGTTTAAGGAGGATTTATATTATCCAACCAATTGTAGAATGTTTTGTTATATCAGTAAAACCTAAAAATGTATGCCATGTTGGGGCAGTGGTGGCCTGGTGGTTAAGGAACCGGATTGGACTCCGGGTTGAAATCCACCACTGGGGTCCACTGAGCATGGCACCGCTCCGACTCGCTGCCCCCCTGGCACTTAAAGCTGCCCACGAAAGAAGACTGGGTGCAGTTGGTGGCCTAGTGGTTAAGGAAGCAGACTTGGGTCTGCAAGGTCCCTGGTTGGAATCCAGGGATTCGAACCCATCACATTTAACCCATCACTGCAGTGATGGGTTAAATGCAGAGGCATAATTTCCCGAAGGATACTCCCGAGGAATTAGTAGAGTTCTAAAAATAAAATAAATAAATAAAAAAAATACAACCTAAAAATCAAATGTATGCCATACATTTTGCCATACAAACACTTCCCCATCCCAAATAAAGGTTTTCGGGTATGCATTATGTACCATCCTCCTCCCAAAAGGGGAGACCAATTATGAACACCAATATTTTGTTTCGTCAACAGGACATAGTGAACACTATCATCAAGCATTGCAGTCCCAGGTTCTTCAGCATCGGCCTGCCTGGAGCCACCATGCTGATCCTGGACTTCATCATTGCAGCCTCCAGAGTCACTGGCTGCTCCTCACTCAATGTGAGTCCACATTAACACAAACTGACGTATGCAGCACGGCTGAATAGCCTGGACCAGGATTTTGACAAACAACTCTTTTCTTTGTTTTCACTGGTCTTCCCAGGCTCCCCGGGTTGAGGCTCAGATCCTACTGGGCTCTCTGGTGTGTTTCCCCAACTTGTACGGGGAGCTCCCAGCGCTCCATCCAACCACAGCCGATGTGGTTCTTACCAAATTCCCTGATGTCAAGGTCAGTGCTGGATCAGAGCATTGCTCATGATATACAGTATATCACAATACTGGGATATTATACAATATCGAAATATTCTGTGGTACCATAAAGATGACCGCTATGTTGAGGTTACAGCTATCAATTTTTGTTTTTCAGGAGCACATCGTCAAAACCATCCTGTCATCGGCACGAGAAGAACCCTCAGCTCCTGCCAGGTAGACACTATGGTTTGTCCTTGTGATGTCCAATAATATCTGTCCGCCGATATTATCTGATAATGATAATATTATACCTTATCTAATTATCATCTGATATTACTAATATTATGCAATATAAGTAAGTACATTATCAGTATGTGGAGACCCTAAAGACGTTGAGACTAAGATGTTGACCTCAGTTTGGGAACAAATGGCTGCAGATATCAATACTGGTAGATCTGTTGTAATATATGTAAAGCTCATTATCCTTTATTTCACATGATGCTTGGAGTTTCACAAATACTGTGCATTCCAACAATAGTTTGGGTATAGACATCTGTAATTGAAAGTGAAAGTCACTAGATGACAGGGTTGTAGTTTATTTCATTTATCTTATCTTTATACAGTAGTCTACAGTATAAAGTAAAAGAAAATAGATATTACGAGGACACTATCAGTGTTTGTTGATAGCAGAGAAAGTGTTTGGACAATATCTATATCTATACAGTATTGGCAGAAGAGATATTATGTACATCTCTCATTTTGAGGGTTTTTTCTATTACTTAATTTGAGGACAATAGTTTGTTCATATGTGTTTGTTGATCAGTGACCACTCATATGACCCCTGTCCTCTAGGTGTGTGGCCTTGTGCAGTCTGGGTATCTGGCTGTGTGAAGAGCTGGCTCACAAGACTCGACACCCACAGATCAAAGACGCTCTGAATGTCATCTGTGTAACCTTGAAGGTGGGTCATTGTCATGCACCAGTTTTCAAAAGAACTAAACTGAGCTGAACTGGTCCAATCCAGTTAGTATTATCCACTCTGAACCTCCACTGGTTCAGAGTAAACTAATTAATCAATATTGTGCAATACTGGGATGGTGGCTATGGGTTGGTTGGTTGGTTCAAGAGGCTGGATGCAACCACCAGGAGAACAACAGCTCCAACAGATGCTGTCTCATCTTCAGCCAACACAGACGCACACACACCATGGAATCCCTGAGCTTCTGTGCTGGCAGCCACTGATCTGTGAAGACATTGTCAACACACTCACACACTCCTGGGAACATACCCTGGGCTGTCAATATGTTTGGTTCTCCTTTAGATAACTGAAGAGCCAGAGAGGGAACACTGCAGGCCGTTTACTTGTTTGTCTGCCTCTGGGTCTCTGTCTGTTTGTCTTCACCTCTTTCCTGATCTCTTTACAAAAATAAGTATCTAGGGACCATTGATAGATGACTGTATTTTTCTGTGACGGTTCATTTTGTTTCCACATCCTCGTCCTCACCATCCAGTGACACACCCCTCATCCATACTGTACTTGATGCTGACTGGTCAAGCTCCAGCTGAACTTCTGATAAGAGGAGTCATCACTTACAGAAACAGATATAGTGTTCCTTAACTGAAGAAACAAATGTCTTTCCAAGAAAAGGTCCTGTTGTTATAACTAAAGTAACAGCTGCACTACAAAACTTTTAGTTCAAAATTCCCTTTTCTGTTTGATATATCCACTTACACTCAATGTGTTGTTAAATTGCTCTGTCATTTGGTGGCAGAAAGGTGCATATGAAATAAAATGTAGCATAATAACATTATAATATTACCGTAACTATTATAAGAATAATAGACATGGACAACAGACCTAGACTACAGGAGGATCTTTACAGACACCACATCATCTTGTTTCAGATGAACTTGCCTTGAATTTGCTTCTCCTTTCTTCCTCAGTATCCCAACAAGAGCGTGGCTCTGGTGGCCTCAGACATTCTTCACATGATGATTAACCATGTGGATTACCTTCAGACGTTCCCTCCCGGCACTCCAAAGAAAATTGTTGAGGTTACATTTATTTATTTCCGCATATCTGCATAAACCACAGGGAGATTTATAAAATGACCTCCAAACTTATTTCACCATGATATACAGCTGTTTTTTCTCTAAATTCATTTTAGAGCATATATCATTTAGTGTAGATTTAGATATCTGTTATGTTTGCACATCCTTCTTAATAACCAAGTATTGTGATAATTATTGTGTCCTTTTTTCTTAGATTTTGATTGCTACTATCACACACCTGCTGCCCACCACTGAGTCTTCTCCTCATGAACTTGACAAAAGGGTGACACTCTTAACAATACAGACTTTTTTAATCCTTGCATTTCAGAATGACACTTGTACTAATATACCAGTGGTTGTTTTTGCATCAGCTTGTAGTTTCCCTGCTCTTGTGCCTCCTGGACTGGGTCATGGCCATTCCCCCTCAGACTCTGCTGCAGTCTGTCCAGACACGAAGCCCCCCGGAGAAGGACCTCCCAAGCAAAACTCTGCTCAGCTGTATCTACAAGGCAAGTCACTCAGGTGGTTCCGCAAAATCAGGTCTGCCCCATGTCAACAGACCGAGTGGATATTGTCAACATTTGCTCTGGGCGTCCCTTGTATTTTTTATGTTACCTAAATGACCATTGTATTTCCGGTGGTACTTGAATTGTCATTCTTTCTGGTGATACTGTAATGGCCCATTTATCCCATGGTAATCGAACGCACCTCATGTTTCGCATGGTACCTAAATGCCCCTGGCATTCCCAATGGTACCTGAACCCTCCTCGTATTATCTGGCAATGGTTTTGTAAAGACGTGTTCATCTGTACATGTCCACAGCGACAACCCATTTCCTGATAACTCTGGTTCTCTGCAGGTATTGCATGGTTGTGTGTACGGAGCCCAGTCTTTCAACAGTCCCAAGTATTTCCCGCTGCAGCTGTCAGACCTGTCAAGTCAGGACTATGACCCCTTCCTGCCCTTGGAGAGCCTGAGAGAACCAGAGCCGCTGCACAGTCCAGACTCTGAGCGCTCCAGTAAACTGCAGCCTGTCTCTGAAGGTCAGCTCTGAGTGATCTTTACTGACTGACTGAGAGACTGTCCAACTGACGGAGGATGGACTGCCTGACTGACTGCCTGACTGACTGCCTGACTGACTGACTGACTGACTGACTGACTGACGGACGAATGGATGAACGGACTGACTGACAGATGGACAGCCTGACAGACTGTCTGACAGAGTGACGGACTCTGATTGACTGACTGTGTGATTGAATGTCTCTCTGACTTACAGACAGACTTTCCAGAGATGAATGAATGTGATTGTGAGAGAGCACACTGATCTGTGTCCGTGTGAGACACTGGAGAGTCCCCTGCTGTGGACCACCAGGACTGAGGGACTGGTGTAATTACTGGACATCTTTGACTGACCACGCACACAGACTGTCATCTTCCCTCTCCCTGGTGTCCACCCCCCCTACCCCCTTCTTTTTCTCTCCTGTTTTTCTTCGTCTTTTCAATCTGATCATCCTGCCGACATTTTTTTTCCTTTATCCTCATCTGCTGCCTGTAATGGCCCAGTTCAGTGTGATGAAAGTGTTGATAGGCAGGGGTCGTAACAGCAGCACAGTGTGTGACGGCATTGGTTTTTGTTCTTCAGCCGCTATGTCAGTGCCAAACGCATCTTTACTTAGCCCAAGCTCTCAACCTCTATAAAGGTTCTAAACATGTAAACAGAGTGGAAGCTGAGTTCCTGAACTGAAGCCAAACATCAATTTGATTGACGTCAGCCTGTCTGTCTCACCTGTTCCTCCGACAGTGCGCAGCCGCATTCAGCAAGGCTTAGTCTCCATCGCAGCCAGGACCGTCATCACTCACCTCGTCAACCACCTGGGCCATTATCCAATGTCTGGAGGACCAGCCACCTTGTCCAGTCAGGTACATTTGTTTGTGTTTGCTGCATGACCCATCTTCTAAGCCAGTGGTTCTTAACCTGGGTTCATTCGAACCCTAGGGGTTCAGTGAGTCTGTCTCAGGGGTTCGGTGGAGCCTCTGCCACGGAGGTCAAGACACTGCAGAAACATGAAACATGAAACTGGTGGGGTTTGGTAACCAACAAGGTTAAGAACCACTGCTCTAAACACAGCCCACATGTTTGACTGTTTAAAAAAAAAATTCCAACTCTCTGCAGGTCTGTGAAAACCATGACAACACCTTTTGTGAGAGTGCAGATCTTGGGCCAGAACTATTTCACTCACCAAACCTGCAGTTCCTGGTTCTCAACAGATCAACGCTGCTGTCAGTGCTCCAGGTAACCACAGCTTCAGCAACAACACCTTTGAAGTGCTATTGGTTGTTTAACTAATATAATGAGAACACCAACGACGTATGATATTAACCCTTTGATGATATCTAATACTAATAACAACCAATATTGATAAAGTCCTGGTAATATTTTTCAATTTATGTGTACAAACTATTGCATCAGTATTGAATTTATTAAATAAGCTGCTTGTGATGGATTTTAAGATGGGTGGGATGGTTGCCTGGGCCAGGGACAGGTTGAATATCCTAGTGAATGTAGGGGCAGGCTGTTGAGCACATGCTTTGAGTACCTTGCCAGGTACTCCATCTCAAAGGCCATGGAGCGGCCTTCCATGGTTTCACTGTCAGGAGGACCCTTCTGACCTCATGCTCCTGAAGAGTGAGTGCAGTGGTGCATGGGGCAGGTGGCTGGAGCAAGTGAGTGCTGCTGTGAGGCTTCAAAATGGGCAAAGAAGCACTTTAGTTCCTCTGCCAGTGTTGCACTCGGGTCGCTGTTGTTGTGGTGCAGACAGGTTGGACTCGATGGACATCCTATGGGTGCGGCTTTTGCACTCCGTATCCCCCTTTTCAGGTCAGCTGGAGCAGCACTGTACAGTGCTCTGTCCCATGATCTGAAGGCAGCGTCACGGGCTGGGAGGAGCGTTTGGACCTGGCTGGTCAGCCAGGGTTACTGATTGGGGAAAACCCGGGTGGTTTTGTCCACAGTCACGTTCTCGATGCAGAACTGTATGTAGTACAGAACCGTCCCTGTCATTGGCTCTAGCTCCAGATGTTCAAATATGTCCCAGTCAGTCTGTTGGAAACAGTCCTGTAACTTATTCATTGCATCCTCTGGCCAGATTTTTATGGACTTAGTGGTGGGCCTCGCCCGGCGTCTGAGGGGGGTATTGGCAGGGGAAAGCAGGAGGGAGAGGTGATTTGACTGACCAAGGTGGGGGAGGGTGATGGCTTTGTGCGCATGCTTGATCTTAGTGTAAACATGATCCAAAATATTCTTCCTCCTAGTTTTACACTTCACATGTTGGTAGAATTTGGGGAGTACTGTCTAGTCACCTGCGATAACAACAGGTTTTGAGCTGGCATTAGATAAAAAAAGAAATGTGCTAAAAACACAATCTGTTCTGAGTAGCTCCACCATTATTATTGACCAATTTTATTTTGGTTGATGGTTGATAAGTTTACAAAAGGCTTTATTTTTATTTCAATTTAATTAGTTATTTTTTAATTAATTGACAGGAAATGAAAAGGAATCGGAATATGTGCACACGTAATTCGTTTTTTAAGATTTTGTTCAGGAGTGTATAATAGTAATAAGTACATTGCTGAATACGGTATTGTTGCCCATGAATCGCCATATGTATTTTATCGACAGTTTGTTGACTAGCAAACATTAATTCAACTATGGTTCCCTTCTTCTCCTCCAGATTCGATCAGAGTCTGGTGTACCTGGTGGAGGAATGACAGCTGGTCTGTCTTCGTCTCCAGCGTGTGTTCGTGTCATCATCCGTGATGTTGCTGGAAAACACTCCTGGGACTCCACTGTTCTCTACGGTCCTCCCCCATCACCCATCACCAGCCCAGCACAGTCAGCTCACTTCCCTCACAGTTCTACCTCCCCTCAGGATCCACCGACAAAGGCAGGAGAGAGCAGGGAGGGCAATGAAGAGAAAGGCGAATTAGAGTGGGAGGTGGAAGATCTTGAGGCACGAACTGAGGGTGAGCAGCAGGATTCTGTGGAAGAAGTAGAGCAGGGAAAAGAAGAGGACCATGAAGAAGAGGGAGGACAAGAGGAAAAAAATGAGGAGCAGGACGATGGGGAGAGGGAACAGAAAATGGACAGAGACGAAGAACAAATGGAACACATTCTAGCACCCCCTCTGGCCAAGCGGGTGTGTCGGGAGGCGGTACCAGCGTGGGATTCCCTGAGAGAAGGTGAAGATTCACTCGATGAAGTACTGCAGTATCTTGGCCACTCCAGTCCAGAGTGTCTTCAGAGAGCAGGTACAGCACACACACTTTCACCGTTCTTGCTCCGAGTGAATGAACTGTTACCCTAATCACGGACTTTCACAGGAGCACCACTCAACATCCCAGCACCGCCCCCAGTGTGTGTTTCAGAGAAGCAGGAGAACGATGTGATCAATGCCATCCTAAAGCAGAGTGCCGCAGAGAGAGAGTTTGTCCTTCAGGTCTGTATCATTGTCGTTACTTCCCCGTTTTAAAGGTATCAAGAAAGAAAAACATATTTACTTTTTGCCAAATTCCAATATTGCCAATCAATACATGTAAAGAACAGTCCAGTGGTTGTAGTTCATCAATGTCTGCTCACCAAGGGGATGGGTTAAGAATGTATCAGAGGACAGAGATTTTCTGGCCACAAAAATATAAAAACTTTAGATCAGCAGACATTTTTACCTTTTTGGAAGTTCAATCACCAATGACTTTATCATATAGAAACCTACAACCCTGTTGATTCTTAACTTTTCCTAAATATTTCTATAGTATAGGGTAGGAGGTCTAGGGTAGAATTTTAGTGTCTTGAACTGAACAACATGGCAATTCGAATGTTCAAGCCTTGGAGCCCAGAAAAAGTTAGAACCTGCCAACACAGATGAGTTGGATGAAGCAAGTCTGTTAAAGAATATGGTGCTCCAAATGTATACTCAGCACTGGAGGGGACGTAGAGGAAGAGAAGAAAAATGCACACTTCCTTTTGTCCTATCACTGAATTGTCGCTGAATTCAGGATGGTAAATGGCACAACACATGGCAGCATATGGCTTGAAAAAATGGCTCAAATTATGTTTTATAACAAATTATATGTTTTTATAACTTTTTTATAATTGGACCTGACTGAAATAATACACATGTCATATTTTCCTCTAACATGCTAGCAGACTTTGCAGTACTTTTGAAAACTCAGGTGTTTTAAGGTTAAGGGCCTTGTAATATTATTGCATCCTTCCACTGTAGAGTTATGGTCATAACATACATCATAACAACGGTTTGTAAACCTACACTAAATCTCAAGCCAAGTTCAATCACAAATAAACTAGCACCCGGAAAGAAAGAAATTCTGTTGGAAAATAAAAAGAAAAGGCAAAACTTCCTCATAATTTGAGATTTATTGGTATATCTTTGCAGAACACCAAGTCATAGGTTTACATACGCTGTTGTCCTCTGGGCTTGGTAATTGGATTTCCATTAACTTTCATAACTTCAGCAAGTTGCTTCGGCAAGCCATCAATGAGCTTGTCACCGTAATCGGTCAAATTTGTTGGTCACATTGCATTGATTTTCTGTAGTTCACAACTTATTGATGCTGCAAAACAGCCCCACAACATAGGACTTCCTCCACCATGCTTGACCGGGATGGTAATGTTGGGATTAAAGGCTTTAACCTTTGGCCGGAAAATGTCTTAATCACAAATAAGCCCAAACAGTTCAATTTTCATCTCATCCAGCCACATCACACTCTTCCAGAAGGTCTGATGTTTTTATTCACACTTAGCTGAGCTTTTCTTAGTCTATTTTTGAGTGATGGCCTAGTCCTGTCTTAACTCACATTGATGGAAAACTCTCTTGACCTTGAACACTGAGCCATTTGCTTTTGAGGAAACCAATTCATTGCAGAACCATTCTTGGTGATCTTGGGATTAATTTTCATCTGGCAAAGTATTTCATCCCTGGAAGGTAATTTCTGTTTCCTTCTAGACTGTAGTATTACGGCTGTTCTCCTAAGGTGTTTATATTTGTGGTACATTGTCTGAATATGGGCCCTTGGTACATCAGAATGCCTTAAAGCACAGGTGTCAAACCTTGGCCCGAGGGCTAAATCTGGCCCGCAATATAATTATTTTTGGCCCACGAGATACAATCAAATGTGTACTGTAGTTGGCCCCAGTTTGTAGACTTTACATAATCTCAGAATTTGTTGTATTATTAATGCATGCTTTTTTGGAATCCATATATTGTGATAGTATCTTAACTGATTATCTCATGGCTTACAAGCTTTGTAGTGAATACTGTGTACTCCAGTACCCAAGCAACAACAATTAACTGTCAAACTCACTGTTGTGTTTCTGTGGAATGACAATAAAGGTAGTCTAAACTTTTGTTGTGTTGATACAAATAAGCTTTGGCTGTTCCAGATTCAGTGTATCCACATGAAAAAACACTATTTTATACCAGAGTGAAGGAAAAACATGCACGTTTATAGTTAATTTTTCAATATATATTATGTTTGACCCATGACTTCATTCAGTTTTAAATTCTGCTGTGAAATTAAGTTTGACACTCCTGGCTTAAAGAGTCCCAAAGACTCTTTAGTCTCAAATAGAGATGCTGTATGGGTAAAGTCTATCTATCAGGGGATACAAATTCTGATCTGCCCCAGTGTCAGAATAATGATAACATTAATGTTGAATAACCACATGTATATCTTTAAATTGGGTTAGAGCTTTCTTGAATACTTGAATACTTCTTTCTTGAAAGCTGTTCAGTTTTACTGAATGTCTGACCATGAGGTCTGGCACCAGCATTCTGCAGACAATCCCCTGATTATCAATATAGATTAATAAAATGAGTAACAGTTCTACCATTGAGTGACTTTTACTTTCACATACAGTTGTTTTTTCCCAAATTATTTTGGGCACAAATCCTCTGATTAATTTATGTATTTATTCTAATTATAAATCACTATTTCTGTATTCTCATATACAAATATTTTGTATTAATTTAATTTGGTGATACATTAAAATAACTTACCTTTTGGTCGTCTGTTTGTCGTAGAGAGGGGAGGAGTTGAACATGAGGGCTTTCCATCAACCTGAACCAGAGACCCAGGCTCCACAGTCAGTTTTCTACTACTGCAGACTGCTGATCAACATCTTAGGACTGAACTCCTGGGAGAAAAGGTGAGAGAACACTCAACCAGGTTTTGTCCAGCAAACAGCAGTTCCATCATCCCATTTTACTCATGGCTTGAATAACACTATCTGAGGCCTGGGGCTACTTACCAGGATGAGCAAGTGCACTGACACAAGTCACTTTAGAAGTCCAAATTTTTTTTCATCTTTATGTTGAGTTATTTCCTACCCTCTTTTTAAAAGGTGGTAGCATATTTTAATAGGCATTAACCAAATATAATATCTATCTAATATCTACCTTTAAAAGATAGGTCAGGTGCATGTTTGAAGTAGAGTATAATTAGTTTATTTAGACTTCCACAAATTTTCAGATGACTTCCACCAACGTGGCCCAGGCCTGCAACCCCTTTAGCCAATTCTATTATTTTGGACCTGACCATAATATGTTACAGAATGTTTTTATTTTTGTTTGGACCAAACCCATGGGAGTATCTTCTCTTCTTGATTTATATGTAAAGATGTCATCCAGGGGCCTCAAGTATCAAAGTTGCGTAATGTCCAAAAATTGTCATGGGACAATCACATTCAGATGTATCCACACTGAAATGGTCCTAGAAACGTGCTTTACCTTGTGTGCAAAAGTTGCGTTGCACAACTGTTTTCCACCCCCACTCAAGCAGAAATGATTTTGGAAATGTCCGGTTCTAACTGCAACTGCAGCTGCTGTTCAAATAATCACAAGTTGTCCCAATGAAACTGAAGCATGGATTTAAGAATTAATTGAATGACGATGATTAGCTGATGATGTGGTTTCGTTGCCCAGAGCTGCGCTCAGTGTTGTCACCACACAAGCTGGGCTGCCTGGCAACACGTGTGCTCTAGTGAAGCCAGCCGATAGTAGAGTGTCCCATACTAAGATGTTGAACAGGCCAGTTTCTTACACACCACAACCATCACAACATGAACTTGTTTTCTGTCCAACGATGGAGCAGACACCCAGCTGTGTGATTCTTTCACACACATACACACTCTTTGAATTCATAGTTGTACCTTTTCATAATGATAAAGTGTGGACATGTGATCAAATAACACTCCCTGAAGATCTATAATTCGGTTTCAATGTCATCAATTTTCCTTTTGCTGTGACAACGTCGTCTGCAGATCGTGGGATTCTTTGAAACATATTTGCATTTATGGGGAGTGGTCTGGTTACTCAATTTCACGTTGACGAGTGTAACCAATAAAACCCTTTTGATTCCTGCGCTTCACACATTGGTACAGTCATGGCCAAAAGTTTTGGCAGTGACGCAAATTTTATGTTTCTCAAATTTTGTTGCTTCAATTTAGTGGTTTGGTGATTCACATTGTTTCTAAACTATGATTCAGAGTGATCTCAAGCACTTTAATGAATTGCAAAGAGCTTCTTGGGCATAAAAATAACGTTAGCACGAAAAACAACATTTTCACTGTATTTAGTCCTGATATAAAATGATTGGCTAACATAATTTCAGTGTCATATTATCAGGGCAGAAGAAAGTGTGAGTTAGTACAAGTCAGTTGAAGTCACACTAGCTTTTTCTTTAAATTTTCAGAGCAGACTAATTGCTATAAAAGTCAGAGATGTGCTTGTGCATCATTATCTTCTCATAGCAATGGTTACCTCCTAAGAAACCCGTGCAGCAATCATTGCATTGCATCAAAATGGCCTCACATGCAAGGAAAGTGCTGCTAAGAATATTGCACCTGATAAAAATCATAAAAAACTTCAAGGAGACAGGTTCATCTGCATCAAAGAAGGCTTCAGGATGGCCCAGAGTGTCCACCAAACGGCAGGAATATTTCTCTTCAGGAGTCAGTTATGAAATCGTGTTGCCACCTGTGCAGAGCTTGCTCAAGATTGGCAGCATGCAGGTGTGACTGCATCTGCACGCACAGTGAGACAAAGACTTTTGAACAAAGGCCTGGTGTCAAGAAGGGCAGCATAGAAGCCACTTCTCTCCAAGAAAAACATCAAGGACAGACTGAAATTCTGCAGGAGGTATAGAGAGTGGCAAGCAGAAGACTGGTGCAAAGTTGTTTTCTCCAATGAAGCCCCCTTTCGACTTTTTGGAACATCTGGAAGAGCGGCTGTCAGGAGAAGAAAAGGTGAATGTTACCATGAGTCCTGTGTTGTGCCAAAAGTGAAACATCCTGAGACCATCCATGTTTGGGGTTGCTTCTCATCCAAGGGAGTGGGCTCACTCACAATCCTTTCCAAAAACACTGCCATAAATAAAGAATGGCATCAAAACACCCTCCAAGAGCAGCTCCTCCCAACGATCCAGGAGCACTTTGGTGATGATTTGTGCATTTTTCAGCATGATGGAGCACCATGTCACAAGGCAAAAGTAATCATGAAGTGGTTCAAAGATCATAACAGTGATGTTTTGGATCCATGGCCAGAAAACCCCCCAGATCTCAATCCAATCGAGAACCTGTGGGCCATCCTCAAAAAAATGGGTAAAGAAGCAAAAGCCCACATATTGTGAGCAACTTAAAGCAATGATAAGGCAAGAATGGGCCACAATCAGTCAGGATGTAGTTCAGAATCTGATATCCAGCATGCCCAAGCGAATTGGTGAAGTTATGAAGAAGAAGGGTCACTGCAAATATTGACTCATGGCCAATAAAATAAATATTTGCCAATAAAAGTCTCCAAAACATGTAAAATGTGTGTAATTGTTCTTCAGCATATCATAAAAACATGTGGGGGGTAAAATCTCACAAAACCCAAGCAACAAAATTTGCAAAACTTAAAATTTGCCTCACTGCCTTTTAATCTTTGGGCATGCCCACTTTCTTGCGATAAAATGGCGTCTCAAGAAAGAAGGGTATGTAGAAGATAATTTATGACGCAAAGCCATTAACGAGGAATAGAATGTATTTCAAGCTCCAAAACGAAGTCTAGTGGTTGATAAAGCTAATGTATCTGCAGAACAGACCAGTACAACAGACTTTGACTACTAATCTGGATGAAGTAGGATCCTAACAGACAACCCAGTAAGTAGAAAATCCCATGGTTTTGTCCTAACAAGAATGAAAACCTGGACTGATGAAGGAGAACCTTCACAGCAGTAGTGAAGTAGACATTTCCTGTTGACTGTTACCTTTTACAAGAAACAAACTTTGGACCTGTTTCTGATGAATTTTTGTTTGTTCCGTTGCTGACTAGTCCTGAGTCTGCAGTGTTCTGTGTATGTAGTCCCTTGTCAGGTCACTTCTCAATAAATTAGTTGCTTATTGAATGCAAACAGACAAGACAAAAAACTCAGTGGTACTTTTGAGTAATTAGATGTTTTTCTATTCACGCTGTGCACCATTTTATCCTCTCAATGACTGCGGGTTAAAATACACCATGTCAAGGTACCACTTCAAATGGGTCTGGGCGGCTAATGGACCCTCATCACTCCTTACACTCTCCTGGAGAATTACTGCGCCTGCATTCACGGGGCACAATAGACTTTTTAACACTGCGGTGAGCACAGTCCCCATTGATCATCCTCACCTATTTGTAGTTGGAATAAAAAGCAGTAGTTGAAGGCGGGAGCACTGGAGGATAAATGAGAAAACAGGATGAGGTTAGCTCTGTGTTTTCGCCAGCAACCTCAGGAAAGGGAAGACAGGCAGAAATGAATGGAATCAAAACACAAGTGAGTAAATATGGATGAATTATAGAGAGTGAATCATTATCGGTGCACATCATCTCTGCATGCACGTCCATACAAAACAGTCTGCGCAACAACATACTGAGACCAACCTGTAGGTGTCTCTACGCATGTCCCTCTTTGTCCTTGTCCTTGTCTGCCTGTAATGTAGAATGTAAATGGAGGCTTTGAGAGCAGAGAATGAGGCCATTACCAAGAATCAGTTTAATAAAAGCCAAATTGCTGCCTCTCTCTGTCTGTCTGTCTTCATCTCCCTTTCTCTAAGAGGGGAACGAATGATAAGTCATTATCAGTCCACTTCAACCATCACTGCTGGAGTCCTTGGATTATTACTGCCAAAGTTGGCAGCTGGTCCCCAGGACACGTTGATCCTCACTCCGTCACTGGATCAACACCAAAAGCTATTGTCACCTCCACCAGGGTGTGCTGTTCTGTTTGTGTGAAAGACATTTATCTAATCAATTGCTAAGACTGTGATTACAGAATGTAGGGAAGTCCAATAGTAGGACCAGTAATATCTCCTGTAGAAAACAATGATTATGAGTATGGGATTTCTTTAATGAGTTACAATGCAGTGAAATTCACTCTTTTTTCATGGGCACATATAATTTAGCATAACTCACTAACAAACATTAAGTTATTTTATAATTTAACAGTTCTCAATGATAACATTTATTCTTAATGGTAAAATGGTTATTTCTAACGATTAGTAGTGGGTCCCCACCGATAATTGTAGGAGCATATTGCCACCTACTGGACTAGAGCGTGTGGTGTTGTAGTCTGACCAGTGACTTACTAAGATTAACACTATCCTCTACTGGACGAGAGTGTATGGGTCATGGTCTGACCAGTAACTTTTTAGGGTAGGGCCCCTCTGCGGACTGAAGTGTTTAGTGTCATGGTCAGACAAATTCATTAATTCAAAATTCAGATACTGCCACCTACTGGACTAGAATGTGTGGTTTCATGGTCTGACCAGAAGCTTTGTCAGTAATGCTTAATTAGGGAGACAGATAGGAAGGTGAAAAAGAGATTAGAAAAAGAGATTAGCAAAGAAGAGATGGGACAGTGACAGATCAGAGGAGAACGGACTGGAGTACATAGAGATGGTGTGCTAGGAAGATGGAGGGAGTACCTTGAGGAGTTGTTGAAAATGATAGGGCGCAAAGGAATGAGAGGCCAGTTCCTAAAAGGGAGAAGGTAGATCAAATGGAAGAGTGGAAAGGCAGTTGGTCCCGATAACATAAGGTCTCAAAGTGCTTGGGGGAAGAAGCGGTAAATTGTTCAAAAGAATTTTAGAGACAGACAAGATGCCTGATGAGTGGAGGAAAAGTGTTTTTGTGCCAATTTACAAGAAGGGTCATGTGCAGAGTTGTAGCAATTACAGAGGGATAAAGTTGACGAGCCATACCATGAAGATTTGGGAAAGAGTAGTTGAGGCAAAGAGAAAGAATTTTCCTTTTTTGTCATTGTGACGTTGTGATTCACACCACAGTGCACAACGAAATTGGACCTCTGCATTTAACCCAGTGCTTCTAAAAGTGTGGGGCGGGCCACCGTGGGGGGGCATGGTGCAATGCTGAGGGGGGCACGTGTGACCCTGGGGAACATTCTTTTTTTCCGCCATACTACAATGAAGTGTAATTGCACATTGTAAGTTGAACTATAGCCTTTTTTTTGTTTTCTTTATGTTAACAAGGATATGATGTTATGCAGAGGTGTACCTATAACTATTTTATAGACAAATAACAGAGAAAGATTGAGAAGCACTGATTTAACCCATCATCAAAGTGAGCAGTGGGCAGTTAATGAGCGCCTGGGGAGCAGTGTGTAGGGACAATACCATGCTCAGAGCGTCTCAGTGGTAACTTGGCAGTAGTGGGATTCGAACCAGGGACCTTGCAGACCCAAGTCCGCTTCCTTAACCAGGCCACTGCTCTGATAGGGGTAGAGATTTGCGATCAACAGTATGGTTTTATGCCGAGAAAGGGTACCACAGATGCAATATTTGCCTTAAGGATGTCGATGGAGAAGTACTGAGAGGCTCAGAAAGAGCTTCATTGTGTTTTTGTATAAGTAACAGCGTGCCAAGGGAGGAACTGTGGTTTTGTATGAGGAGGTCAGGAGTGGCAGAGAAGTATGTTAGACTGGTGCAGTACATGTATGAGAACAGTACAACAGTGGTGAGGTGTGCTGTTAAAGGGACAGACTTTAAGATGGAGGTGGGACTTCAATAAGGATGAGCCCCTTTTTGTTTGCTCTGGTGGTGGACAGATTGACAGATGAGGTCAGACAGAAGTCTCCATGGACAATGATGTCTGCAGATGACATTGCGATCTGCAGTGAGAGCAGGGAACAGCTAGGAGAGAACCTATAGAGGTGGAGGTTTGCACTGGAGAGAAGAGGAATGAAAGTCAGTCGTGGCAAGACAGAGTACACGTGTGTGAATGAAAAGGGAACAGTGGATTGGTGAGGTTTCACGGAGCAGAGGTGGGGAAAATGGAGTAGTTTAGATACTTAGGTTCAGGTTACCTGTTCAGATCAGTGGAGACTGTGGAAGAGAGGTGAGGAATATGAGTACAAGCAGGATGGAACAACTGGAGAAAGATCTCTAAGCTGAAGGGAAAGGTTTACAGGACAGTTGTGAGACCAGCCATGATATATGGAGAAAAGGATAAGCCAAAAGGAGAAGAAGAAAGAAGACTGCCACCCTCTAAACTATAGTGTTTTGTCATGGTCTGACCACTGACTTTACCAGCTATACAGTACGGCTACCAACTGGACTGGAGTGTGTTTTGCAATGTTTTCTCAGGGATCTGTATCAATCTAAAATATCAACAGCAAACCTGATTTATAAACATTAAAACGCTCCTATATTTTACAGGGTTTATTTTTCTTAAAAATGACAAAGGTCTGACTGTGTCTTTCTACTTTCTAAAATAGTGACCTTTAGAAAGTGTGAAAGTGGCCTTTAACCAAATGTCGGTTCTGCAGGACCAACTTCCACCTACTGAAAAAGAATGAGAAGTTACTCAGAGAACTGAAGAACCTGGACTCACGGCAGTGGTAAGATCACAAAAACATCAACCACTTGATCTTTCAGTCTTCTTTCTGTTTTGACTGGATCTTTTACCCTGAGCTTTAAATCTTTCCAGAGAAATTGCGTTTTCTCTCCTTTTTTACGTGCTATGGGGGGGTGTCAGTTTAGCACTTATGTATTATATGTGTAACAAACAAAATCTCAGTTAAGTGTGTGATCAGCTATAAGTAGACCCAAAGAACAGTCAAGAGGTATGGAACAGCTGGTGTAAAGAGTTGCTTTGACTGTTTTGTTTTTTATTTCCTCCAGTCGTGAAACCCATAAAATTGCGGTCTTCTATGTGGCTGAAGGCCAGGAAGACAAACACTCCATACTGACCAACACTACTGGCAGCCAAGCCTATGAAGACTTTGTCTCTGGACTGGGATGGGAGGTAACATCCCATTATCAATAATACCTTTTCACTGGCAATCGCTGGAGTAATGAAGTCAATGATGGATGAAAAAATGTTTTTGTCAATCTGCTCTAATAACCTGACCAGGTGGACCTCACCACTCACTGTGGCTTCATGGGAGGACTTCAGAGGAACCGCAGTACAGGCCAGACGACACCTTACTACGCCACGTCTACAACTGAGGTCATCTACCATGTCTCTACGCGTATGCCCCACGATCAAGACCACAACCTGACTAGGAAGGTACAGAGAGCAGCTTCTCTATGTAAATGTCATGACTCAATGACTAGACGTAATAATTTTCCAATATCATCAGCCCTGTATTAGCATATTTGTAACAACTGTGAGAATTCTTATTGTTCTTTATGTCCTTTTGGAATGTGTGAAATCCCAGGCATTCTGTTCTTATTATCATTATTTAAGAAAGAAATATTAAATGCTTTTCTTAAAATTAAATAATTATTCACAGACCAATATTTTCAAACATCTCTAAAGTAAGTAATTCAAAATGTGGTCTAATGGATGAATCTAGCGGTGTTTGATAATGTTGACCTTTTTTTCTTTGCCCAACTATCTGCATCATTATGTTGTTTCTGTATGAATAATTATCAGTTTTCTTCAGATGCTGAAAGAACAAGTTTCACCAAAATATAGTTTTTGGTAAAAACAGCTGTATATTACTATATATTATATAAGTGAAAGTCACTAGATGTTTGCATCTAGCATTGTAGCTTATTTTATCGAACTCTTCATCATACAGTGGTTTGTACAGATAAATACATAAATATCACCAGAACTGTATAGGTATGGGTTATTGCACAATCATAAAGTGTTTGGATTATAAGCTGCAATGCATCCATCCAGTGAATTTCACTTTAATGTACAGCTGCTTATCCTCAAATTATTTACAGGACACATTTCATTTAGTAAAAAAGTTAGACATTGCGTTATCAGGTTCTAATTATTGGAGAAGAAAATATTCTCCTTTCAGCTTGTCCCGTTTTCAGGGGTCGCCATTGCGAGTCAACATTTTCCATTTCACCCTTTCCTCTGTATCATGTGCTCCAACACCAACTACTTCCATGTCCTCCTTCACTGCATCCATTAATCCTTTCTTTGGTCTTCCTATTTGTCTCCTACCTAGTAGCTCCATCTCTAGCATTCTTCTACCAATATAACCTCTGTCCCTACTCTGAACATGTCCAAACCATCTTAATCTAGCTTCTCTAGCTTTTCCTTACACATATTACATAATGTTTAAATTTAGGGGGATGGATCATATTATCCTATATTGCTAGTTTCAGCTTTCATTGATGCGTTTTTATTTTACATAATGTGAGATAATATCAGTCTGTTAATAATAATTATCAAAATTATGATCATTATATATTGTTGGTAATGTGATCGTGAGCGTTTTTTTCTCTGATAATGAAAGTCAAATAACACAGTGCCTGGGTTTTGGCATATTTGTTTGAATCACACAGTTGGAGCAAACGGTTGTAGATATTGGTAGGAGTTGACATTTGGCCAAGCCGGAAGTTACAAAGCTGAATTTGGATAAGTCTCTAAATAGTTCTATAGCAGTAGCTACGTTAGTGGTTCTGTAGTGTTTGCGATACCACAATGCTTTACATGTGGAGGGAAATAGTCTTGTGTTTGATTCTTCGAAAAACCACCTGTCTGTTATGCCTCCAATTGCAATTTGTGTTATTTGTACTCTCGATATGTGACAAATAAGCAACTAGGGGCTTTAACAGATACACAAAGAAAGACAGGTGGTAGCCCTGTTTTTATCTCAGTTTAAGTATTGTTTAGGTGTTGTACGATATGACGTTCCATCACTAATGGTCACTAATGCAGTGAAAAATTGACCTCAGTGTGGGGATGTCAGATCCCAGTCCAACTCTGAATGATCCTTTAGGAGAGCAGTACCCACTGACGTTGGTCTCCCTGCATTTCTCTCCAGCGTTCCTAATAATTGGATCATTCCTGTGTCTGGGCTCCGTGTGGCACTATCAGTGTCTGTGCAGGCAGGTTTATTGCAGCAGTGTGTATGAGCACCTGTCAACCCCGAGGCAGTGGGCACTCTGCACATGGCCGTAATGTCCCTGTAATCAGATCATACTTCCTGCTCCTCAGCCTATCACGCTGCTGCAGGCTCCTGATTGGATTATCAGTGCCTGGCCTTACACCATTCGTCTCCCCGATCAGCTGATGGCACTATCAAACAAGCAGCACACACAGACAAACCTCATAAAACTGCCCAATGTGACACACAATCCAACTAGGAGGTGGAGGACACCACTTGGCTTTGGATAGAACACTCTCACATATGCATATTTGTCCAAGTGGATGGATGGATGGATGGATGGATATTTGGTTGCATAAATGGCTGGAGGGGTGGTTAGATGGATGGATTGTTGCAATGTGACCTAGTTGTAAAACATGGGCATGTGCCTATTCCACTGCTCCAGCTAAGAAATGAAAATGTGTCACTGGTGTACCTTAGACTTGGATGGATAAGGTCTCTGTTGTTGATGTCTGGACCTAAGTGCTGTCCACCTGAATGTGTGTGTGTTTGTGTTTGTTTGTGTGTGTGTGTGCGTGTGTGTGTGTGTGTGTGTTTGTCTGGTGTTTGGTGGACATGAAGGTTAATGACCCCACCCCAGGTGTTCTCATCTAACTTCCAGTCCACCCTTCATTATCTTCCAACCGCTGTGTCAGCCCCAACCTCCCTCCAAAATGCCTCGGTGGATTATTTTGATAAATAAATTGACAAATGTATTAAATAAATTACATTAACTAATACTTCATTAAAAAGTACTTTGTTTTACAACTGTGGAAAGCTCATGTTCTTTTACCTCTATTTTCCAGCTCAGACACCTGGGGAATGACGAGGTCCACATCATTTGGTCAGAACATTTCAGAGACTACCGTAGAGGAATCATACCCACAGAGTTTGGAGATGTTCTGATCGTGATCTACCCCATGAAGAACCACATGTACTCAGTCCATATTCTTAAGAAGCCAGAGGTAAGCTTTGCTGTCTCTTTACTTTTTTTCTTTTTTTAATTCCGGCCAGTATATTGGTGCTTTCGTTAACTAACAAAGCCTAGATTTTAGTTGGGTCAGTTTGCAGTTGTTCTTGTTCTCCATACATGTGAGTGTGGGTTTTCTTTTGTCAATGACCTTATGTTTCTTCCTAGACCAGTGTCAGGGTTGACTCCTAATCCACATCTAGCCTTCTTTCATGTGGCTCTGGTCATTGTATCGTGCTGAAGTTCATGTCGTTGTAACTGCATTTCAGACAAGACCTAATGGAATAAAATGGCCTCTTTTCTCTATGACAGAGATACCAAAGCTCTAACAATATAATCCCCATACAAAGGGCAGATATTGGATTACGATGAATCCAGTGTCTAGTAAGATAACTATCTTCTCTTTTCACTCGCTGAGTCCATGGCTCTGAGCCCCAGAATTCAACAGGAGGTGACACTTTCTGAATTCTGGAGAACACTCAAAGAGTTAATCAGTTTGACCTTAACTTGCAAGTTAGGGATGTCCTATATTAGGTTTTAAATGATATCAGAAGCAACGATAATGTCTGATTTTGATAATAACCATTGATAGTTTATCTGTACAAACCACTATATGAGGATAAAATAAAGTAGATTAGCTGCAGTGCAGTTACCTAGTGACTTTTGGTTTCATTTACAGATGTTTTCCTCAAAATGATTTAGTAAGTACATCTGGAAAAGGCCAGGCACTGAGTTATCAGATTTTCATAATCAGAGAAAAAAATCAATAAAAAATTCTTACAAATAGTCTTCTTACAAATATGTTGTGTGTATATATGATTGGACATACCAAGAATAAATTGTATATCCCTAGAATAATGATGTACTTTACGCCTCAACCACATGATGCTGAAGTAGGTTGCGACCTACCAGTTCACAGTCGCTGTCAACCTTGTCACCTTCTTTTCCATGATGTTCTTCTTCCTGACCATCCAATTAAAGAGTTTGTTTTATTGCCCTAATTCCTTTGATGTTCTTCTTCAGATGCCAAAGTCGGTTGCAACCCATCAGTTGAGAGTTGTTGCCTTATTTTCTTTAATGTTTTCTTCTTCTACAGGTGCCTTTCTTTGGTCCGCTCTTTGACGGTGCCATTGTGGACATGAAGGTGCTACCCCCTCTGGTCAGAGCCACAGCCATTAACGCCAGCAGAGCTCTGAAGTCCCTCATTCCGCTCTACCAGAACTTGTATCCTTTCTGAGAGCATAGACAGTGTTGACAGGAGAGAACAGAGGACCAGAGAACCCAGGTAGGTCTGGCCAACGCTGATCTTTGGTGATGACATTAATTTATGGAGCCTGAAAGAGGTGTTTTGGTGTTTTGTCATGTTAGAGAGGCAGAACGTTGGTTATTACTAAGCTAAAGTGGACAGAGTGTCAAATCGATGTCTAGCTTCTTCACAGTCTTTGCTGTGTGTTTATATATACTCTCACTCTCTTTCTCTCTCCATATATAAATATATATATGTATGTGTATATATATATATATATATATACTCTCTCTCTCTCTCTCTCTCTCTATATATATATATATATATATATACATATATATATACATACTGTATATAAATATGATATAATTTAGAGTAGAGATTATGTGCTCTCCGTCTGCTGGAAGCCTGTGATAGCAGTTTGGGGGCAACAATCTCACTGGTCAATATTTATCGACGACTCTGTTTCGAGACAAGAGCTTTCGCTCCCCACTCTCACACCTCACTGCCATTCACGGACCATTCTGCAAACTCCAGCCTGATGGTGTTCTAGATGCACACCTTACTGCGGATGGTACTGCCTTTCTGCATAGTAACAAGAAACAAGTAAAGTGTAGCTTGTATGCACAGTGTAACATTAGTCCTAGCGTAAACTATTTCAGACTTCATATGATTTAGTGTTGCGTTCTCAGATTTTCATTAATGCTGAAGAAACAAGTTTCAGCAACATTACAATCTTATGCTGATATGGGTGGGTTGATAATATCAGACATCCCTGATTCAACTGTGTCACTCAGAGATCATTAGTGTTTTAACTAACAATCCTGATTTCTTATGGCTGACTGTTCTGAGATACTTAAAAGAAGAAACCGGATTTAGAGAGAAGAGTTTCAGAGGTAGAGGAGGAGAAGGTGAGGAGGAGACTGATGGTCAGTCAATAATGAGTGATTACTGTAATTCAGCCTGTCAGAGACATTGAATTGCTGCAGCCACCAATCAATACACACCAAGACACACACACAGTCTTCACTGTCTACATGTCTGCAGACACCACAGACAGGCAAGTTCAAAGATGTGAGGAAGGACAAAAAGGATGAGGTGAATCAGGCGCAGATCTGAGCCACACACTGAGCACTGAGAGTCTTGACCAGGATCATAACACCAGCTTTTTTTACACATGAAGTCTTCAGTTTTGTTCATCTAGATGTCTAGGGTTAAAGATCATGCTCCTTTATGTCCACTGGTCAACTGGTATTCCATCGAAGGAACCAGTAGTACCTCAACTGATGTTGTCCCTTCCCTGTCGATTTGTTGGAACACTGATGTAAAAATTTTATGCTGATATAAAGATAGATAGATAGATAGATAGATAATTACGGATGATTGGCTGTTGAACATGATGATACACTTAGTAGGATCTTGATGTCTTATTTCACAACACCATATTGCTATACTTTGTATAGCAATATGGTGCTGTGGAACTTAGATTACAGATTGGATTTTATTTAGGTAATTCTGTTCCAAGACCCAGCACAAAAAAGGAAATATTGCCAAGTAGCGTTGAGATAGTTCTTGTGCTATTTTCCCGAGAGACATGGTGGGACAGACAGTTAGTGAAAGAGAGAGACAGGAGACAGAGCCCCTCTCCCTTCTGTAGATGCTCGTCCTCCTTTATTGTGTTTCTTAAATCCAGAGCCGTGTTGGAGATGAAACTCAGCTCCTGGCTGGCTGGCTGGCTGGCTGGCTGGCTGGCTGACTGACTGGCTGGCTGACTGGCTGACTGACTGTACTGACAACCAACCAACAATCTCTGCGTGTGTATATAAATTTTTGGTTTTACATCACTGCATATGTTTGTGTCACCCCTGGAAGCTGTCTCTGTGTGTATCTGTGTGTGTCTGTGTACTGTATCTGTATGTGTGGTTGATTGGCAGTGATAGCTGTAGTGAGACTAGGGTCAACATATGGATCAGTGTGATAGCAATGCAGCACCTCTGTGTGTGTGTGTGTGTGTGCGCGTGTGTGCGTGTGTGTGTGTGTGTGTGTGTGTGTGTGTGTGTGTTTCACTGGCTGATTCTCTGTCACACTGTGTTCCCAGTAAATGACTGCAGCTCTGGGCATATACTGCTATTATCCACAGAGAGAGAGACACACAGGCAAAGCAGCAGGGCTCTGCCAGACTTCACAGTCAGCCCATTGTCCTTGTAAGCCTCTGTTCCACTGTGGAACCGCAGGAGATAAGGACATTTGACCACCGCTGATAATGTAAGGAGGTCATATGACCCTTCGCTTTCACACCATGGCTATAGCTCCTGACAACCAGAGCTGACAAAAGAGTTAAAGATTTATTTAAGTTTAGAACAAAATTTGCCAGGTCTGTAGTCTGGAGATCTGTTGTCCACTTCTGTGCTCCAGAGAGTTGAGTTGTATCAGCTTTAGCTGACCAAAATTTGGTATCAGTGTATTTTTTTTTAATTATATTGGTATCACAGTATTTTGACTTTTTTCATGTATGGCTACTACATAATTATAATGTGAAGAAATTAGAATGCACGACTGTTGTAGTCAAATTAAATAATGCTATATTGTGCAGGTTTTGCTATTTGAAAACACCGTCGTACTTGCTACTATGTAAACAATATCTGTAACTGCAAAATTAAAGGCAAGCAAGGCAACAATTAATAGTATTCAAAATCATTGATTTATTGTCATTATTGTTATTATTATTATTTATTGTTTATTTATTATTTATTCATTTATTCAAAAACACCAGTATATGGTATGAGATGCTACTTTATAGCAGTGCATTGCCTCATAATCTCTTGGTTGTTCTGGGACTGTCGTCTGTCTGTCCCAAAAACCTCAGAAGGAGAACCAGACCCTTTTCATGGGTGGGTTTTTACATCGAAAATTGTTAACAAACTGCAATACAGCGAGGGGCAACGAGGTGCAGATTTAACCCTTGTCTAACCCCTTCTGCCCCACAAAATAACGCTGCAAGCTAATTAAAGGTTTATGTTAAAACTGTCAGACGTTCTGGTTTGTGTGTGATCTGAACCACTGCCGCTCTGTGTGTGAGAAGGGAAGTGTTGCCGGCTAATTGTTTCCCGCTGGCCTGAGGAGGAAATGAAAAGAAACAGCTGAGGAGGAGGGGTCCCAGTTAATCGCTTGCTCTCCTCCCTGGGCAAGTATCTGTCGAAGGCTTGACTCTTGCATAAAGTGATCCCACAGTTGTTCCACATACAATCAGCCCTCAGTGCATTGCAGGTTATTAATATCTTTGATTTATTACTGTAGATATTTTTCTGTTTTCTTGTGATATTTGTATTTTATTTTGGCTACTTTTATGCCGGATCCCCTTGGGATCTGCATTCAGGGTTAGTAAAGGGTTTATATAAATGTAACTATCACATTTCTGCTTTGTGTTTTTGTCTGTCGTAGATGGTTGAAAATCAAAGCAGTCCAGTCCAATAGGTGACAGTACCTCAAACAGAACACTGGTCAGACCATGTCGTCAATTTCCCCATGCACTACAGATGTCAGGTTTGAATAAAAACGAGGAGAGAAACTGACGTAGTTCCTAAGTTGAGGAACCAATCATCCTTTAACCTCCAAAAATCCAGACATGGTTTCTCATGTAGTATAAGAGGCATCACGTTGCACAAAAATGTTTTTTTTACTCTCACTTTTAGATGTATCAACACCTAAATGGACTTAGAAATGTGTGATGCCCACAGTGCATCTTATATGCCCACTTGAAACTGAAATCATAATTTAAATGTACTGGACAGCTCTAAAGCTGTTTTCGCATGTAATCAGACAGAACAGCAGACTGCGATGTTCTAGACTGCGATGTTCAAATGCAGCTTAGTAACATTGTGGCTAAGTGGTTCAACCCCTGAGTCAGTCATTTGCAACACTAAATGTTCACATCATCTTGGATTTGAATTTCTTTTTTTTCTTTAAGCTGTGTGTGTGTGCGTGCACTCTTTCCTTACCAGTATGCATGGCCTCTCTCACACACACTCACTTTTCTTTTCATATTTATACCTATGGACATGTGACCAAAAACAAGATCTATTGTTCAGTGTGAGTGTCATAATTCTCCCCCTCTTAATGATGAATTAGTCCACAGAGCAATGGATTTTCTGTAATCACAATTTCACAATGACAAGGAGTTTGCTTTCCTTTTCTTTCTCACGATAGAATATAGTCTTTGTATGTGAGGCCCCTGGACTAGAGACCTGGATGATGATGAGAGTCTTCACTGACAAAATCATGAATTGTCTTGTTGTTTGAGTTAATCTAATTTCGTCCCTATCAGGCGATCAGTCAAAGCATTCAGGTTTTGGTTTTGGGTTTGTTGACATCATTAGACAGTCCTGTTCCTTCTTCCTGTGTATATATTTTTTTTCTTTTCTGAGGTTGCACAGAGAGAAGGGCCTAATGACAGTTCTGTGTTCATCTGTGGCAGTCGTTGTTTTTATGCATCCATATAAACACCTTGGCAAAGCGAGCTGTGCCGACACATGAGTCTTTGCCATCAGTGCCTTGAACATGCCACGCTGGAGCAGACCCCCCTCTGAGAGGTGGACGAGCTAATCTCCAAGATGTGTGTACGTGTTAGCCAGTGTACCCAAATGCAAGTGTTTTGATGTGACAAGCTGTTTAAGATTCAGACAGGGGTGTCACAGAGCAGTCACAGACTTAGTTCTCGACTTCTTTCATGGATTTGTCCTTGGATCCATATCTGGGGAGAAATCATGACAATGATGTGACATTTATGTAATTACTGTAAGAAGAAAATGGAAAACAATTAGGAGCCTGAGATAATGAAATGGGTGTCACATGGCACTTGGTGACATAGTCATGGAGTTACTGATTAAGGGACTCAAATTATTGTCACCGAGACTTGTAAACGAGTCAGAGAGTCACGAGACACTACGTCACCAAGTTACTAATTTACTGACTATGCAAGTCATTGAGTCACTGAATGCTGCATCACCAAGTCACTGAGCAGTGTGATGCTGAAGTAGGTTCTTTTGCTCTTCTTATAATAAGAGGTGATTTGTAAAAATCACTTCACAGATATCGGTTAGAAAAACGCTAAATATATCTTGGTGTCTATCGAATCCCAACATGTTGAATCCTTCCATGTTATATCAACACGTTCGTTACTACCACACAGTGTTATTAATAACATAACTAGCTCACTATTATTATTATTTCACAACCCTTTAGACAAGAACAGGACTTGACACACTAACTATGGAAAATTATGGTCATTATTATTATTGGCCGCAGCAGTGGCCGCTAACACCATCATGCCCTGAAAGAGTTTTTATGCAATAAAGCTTATCTCCGTATTGGCCATGTTCCCAAGAGGGGACAGATAGGAAAGTAGGTGTGTGTCTGTGTGAAGCTAGTGGGCATCAAGGGAGCGATTAATCTGTCAGCTCTGTTTTTGTCAGCCATCTTGGTTTTTGTATTGGGTTAAAGAGCAGATAAATATGATTGTCAGAGTGTGTGTGTGTGTGTGTGTGTGTGGACATCAAACACACACGCACACACACACCTAACAATCAGCAGTGCGTTAAAGCAGACAATCGGTGGCTTCATCTGTGACCACACACACACACTCCGTGGTAATGTGATCATGGAGCCTCCGTATCGTTGCTATCTCAAACAGATATAAACCCATTAGCTCGTTCCTCTGGGCTAGGACACACACGCACTCACACACTGTCAGGCTGTTCCAATCGTGTTATACTCTGATGGTTCTCTCTGTTGTCTGGTTCAATGCCTGAGGTGTAGGGGCACAGGGAGGGGGGGTTGGATATGCATTAGTGACGTGGTTGTTATTGTTGTTTCTGTTTTTTACAATTCTGTCACTGATTTTCTGAATCAGTTGATCTTAACATGTCTTGGTTTAGTGGAGCTGCACGAACCCAGGACTGAGTTGCTGAGTCTCCAAGTCACCGACTCACCGAGTTGCTGAGTTACTGTACCTAGTTACAGAGTTACCAAATCTTTGAGTCTGCTATTTGTTGACTCGCTGAGTTGCTGAAAAATTGAGTCATCTAGTCACTGAGTTACAGAGTTACTGAGTCTCCAAGTCATTTAGTTTAGTTAACATTCTGAAAAACAGAGTTGTGAAAACATCACACTATATCATCATGGATATACAGTATGTCAATGAAGGTTCTCAGTCAACCATGTCGTAGTCAAGAATAAAGAGTTAAGTTAGGCAACTGGACATTTAGGTTTTTTGGAAACGTTTTCCTCTCATCCAAGAGGCTTCTTCACTTCTGTTAGTGGGGAGTAACAATAGTTATATCCTGTGGGTGAGGAGAAAGGGGTGTTTTAGGTCTCTCCTGTTGTCTGGACCTGGGGTTACCAGTGTGTGATACCAGTCGTTGGGTGGGAATTGATGCGTCAATACCGTCATTGTGGTTTTGGTCACATGTCTCGTTGATGTGTGAAACCGGTTGTTGAAAATGGAATCTCTTTGGTATATTTCCCAAAAAAGCTTTGTAAGTGGGTGAAACGTTGTGTCTCAAACCACCATCTCTGTTCAGGGATGGTTTTTCCAGGTTGACAAAAATGGCTTCTTTAACACCTCTCTCAAACCATCTGTCTTCCCTGTCAAAGATTTGAACCTCTTGGTCCTCAAAAGAGTGGTTGGTAGCCTTTATGTGTAGGTGGACGGCTGAATCCTGACCTGAGGTGTACGCCCTCCTATGTCCTATGTTTGGCCATGCGCCTGTGTAGTGGCTGCTTGGTCTCCCCAATGTAGAGGTCCACACACTCGCTACACTGAATGCCATAAGCCACATTGTGCAGATTGTGCCAGTTTCTGCCGCAGGGTGTTGCCTGATGGGAAAAAATGTGGGAAACAACCCATCAATTCCCACCCGAGACTGGTATCAAATACAGGTATCCCCAGGTCCACCCAACAGGAGGGACCTAAAACACCCCTTTGTCCTCACCCACGAGATATTACTTTTGTTACTCCCCACTAACAGTTAGAACTGAAGAAGCCTCTCGGATGTGAGGTGAAACGTTTTCCAAAATGTCTCGAATGTCCAGTTGCCTACTTTAACTCTTTAACCTTGATCATGGAAATAGTCTAAGTCAGCAACATACAGTAGGCAACATAGGCCCTCAGTATATTAGCTATATAACTTATTATTAAAATAGTTAAGCACTATGAGCCTGAGCATTAATGAATAAATGTTTATTTTCCCTGCAGTGCATCGTGGAGAGAATGATACACCCCGTGACCACACCGCTGTACAATATTTGCTGCTTCAAGTTTTAACTTCCATTACAATATTAGTGTTTCATCTTTTGTTGAATCAATTAAATTATAGAAACACAAGCAATACCAATACAGATTTTTGGTGTCATTTTTAATCTTGAGTTTTCAAGAAAAAAAATACAAAATGGAAATTTCAGATCTTAATATGGAAATCAAATGCAGTCCTCTTCAAACCTCAATAATAATACAACTCTTCTCTTTCCCCCTTTTCTCTGCAATTATTAAAATAAAACAAACTAACATTTATTATATGTATTATATATATATTGAGTAAAATAAATAGATAAGAGATAACCTATTATCAATTAGCATAGATTTTTTTATGCTAGGGTAAAGGGTAAAAAGGGTAAAACCTTTGAAAAAACCTAGGGCAATTTTGATGCCCTTTCAGTTCCTTTTTCTATTTTTAGATGTTTTGAGGTGAGTTCATCACTGGGACATTGTGTTTCACCTGTTCACCTGGTACACTTTGTGGTACTTTAATTACCACATAACTGAAGTTTAGTAACCTGTTGGTTTGATGTCCACAGTCCCAGACAATGGTTTACTGTACATCAGCCTCCAACTCAAGTGGGCTGTGGTAACTTTGCGGTTGAGGAACTGGACTTGGGTCCTGGTTTAAATCCTACCGAGCATGGCAACGTCCCCACACACTGTTTCCACAGCACTCAAAGTTACCCACTGATCACTTTGGTGTTGGGATTAATGCAAAGGTCACATTTAAATGTGCGCAGTGTTGTGTCTTAATGACAAGGATGTTACTTTCCTTTGACTTACTTTTTTAAAGTGATTGCAGTAGTTGAACATCGACAGAGGGGGCTGGAAAGAGACTGACATAGAGCCAGAGAGAATGAGTGAGCACTTAAGACAGAACAAGTACTTCATTCTCACTCCTCCTTTCAGTCATGATCGGAAAAATTAGTTTTTGACTCCACACAAAGGAGCTTTTCAGCGTCCCTCTACTTTTCCTCCATCAGTGAAATTTTCACTCCTGACTATTTTCCTCTTCTTTCAAAGGGAGGCATCTCAGTCCTAATGACTTAATAGAATCCTTGATAGGATCCATCAGAAATTAAATTCCTGTCAATCTGGTGGCCATGGCAGCCATCTTGGAGGAGCAGAAGCGGTGAACGTGACATTGCACGAGTCCCACTCCTCTGATGCTCATAACAAAAACTTGATTTATTGCACAGTTTGTAACAGTCACTGTACCCTGACACTGACATCTTAACATTCTGACACATTGCTATCACCAAATTGGAGGTCTGATATTAACTTACTGATATCCTACAAACACTTACTTTCAACTGATATCAATATATATGTACAGTCATTGACCCTAAAGCTGTAGAAAATGTTTCAGGGCCCTACGTGCAAATCTAGCAAATTTGACAAAATCCCAGTCTTATTGGCTTTTGATTATCAGTGGAAAAACCTCTAAGGTTTTTACTGATGTTGTACAATCATGGTAACAGTAGACCACTAATATCAAAATTGCCAAAGTTGCCATATCATTGGGCATCCCTGATTAACAGCATTCAGTTCCAGAACCAGGTTGGACATCAGATTTGGATAACTGAATTGTGTCATTTATTCTGTCACATATTGCAGTACATGTTTATAGGGATGTTATTGGTAAATGTAATAAACTTTATCTAGGTATGACTGTGACAATTCCCTTTCATCCTGATCTCTTAGTTTGTTGTACAGGTCTGTTCTCCAGACAGTTTGGTTGGATCATCAACATGAACATGTTCTTGTTGGACCAGTAAAAACTTCTTCCTGTAGCAAAGTAATTTTTCATGCCCTCACGAACCAATTATGGTGGTTTATGCGATACTTTAGTCCACTGAAATGAGCACACATCAACTGCTGAACTCAACCAGATGAATGACAGTAATAGTCTTATCCAGTGATAGAGATATATGTATATATTAGGGATATCCGATATATCGGTCCACCAATAATACAGACCAATATCAGCATAATTTTTTTATCGGTATTGGTTTTTCCACTGATATTAAGAGTCTGATGCTGCCATTCCACGGTCGCGACAAATACGCTGGACTTCCTCATGGGGAACTGAGTCAGTTCTACTGACACGTGTCTGGCACGCGATTAATGATGTCATTTAAAGGGACAACAACAATGATCAGTGCTATAGTAAATGTCTGTGGGCTGTTTTTTGTTGAGTTGTGGATTTGTGGATAGAAAACTGTAATTCTTAATGACTGCAAGGAGCTGGTTATGTGAGGCTGGGAGTAAGAGTTTAACATTTTATTACAAGGTGTTTTAATGCAGCAAAGTAAAGAAAAACAACACAGATGGACTCAGTGAAACAACAAAGACTCAGAAATAAATACGGTAAAGAAAAGACAAGAGCAAAAGAGTTAAATACGGTAAATAACAGAGAAGAACTGTATATATATATATATATATATATATATATTTATATACAGTATATATAGAGAGAGAGAGCCAGAGCAGACCCTCGCTGAACATAAGAGTGTGAATGGAGTACCCAGATGCTGCAGCCATTGAGCTCAGCAGTTGTTCACATGAAGTCAGATTCCATATATCATTTGGATATTTACCAATATACACTATGAAGGCTATTATATGGACTATTATATTGATACCGATATTGGCCTAGTAGGAAAGGAAAGCAAACTCCTTGTCATGTTCCGGTCCGGTTCCTTTACCACCAGGCCACCGCTGCCCCTGTAATATTACTTACTAATACAGTAATATTTATACATTCACTTATAGATTCGAGATAGAACCACATTTTGTTTAAAAACATCATAATAATGGTAATGAAGGTGCAAAAACTCAATGCCTGGGTTTTAATAAATCAGCTTGAATCAAACAGTTGCATATGCCGGTATCGTTGGACTTGGAATTGGAAATTAAGTGTTTGAACTACGTATATTGACCAAACCGTGTTTCCTTGGATGTTAACTCGAGACTCACACACACCATGGACACATCATGTTGTTACTTCTCTGTGGTATCTTCTCCCAGCTTCCTCCCTCACCCCTGTGTTTTTCTTAAACAAGTTTGCCCCCCCCCCAACCCTCTGTTTCTTTGCACCTTTCGACTCCCCTGCCACCTCCCCACTGACTTCCCACCTCTGTTCATCTTGTTTTCTTGTCAGTGAGTTCTTTTCTTAAGATCAGTTAACAGTCAAAGTCCTGTCTTTCTAAAGGAAATCTCCACTGTTATTTCACAAAGCTTTAGAATTTAGACAGTATAAAAGGAGTATCCAAAGAGCATAGTCATGTCAGAAGCTTTAACTGGAAAGATGTTTGGTCCCTGGAACCAAACGTCTTCCCAGCTCCAAGAAGAACACCAGTTTCTGATCACACTAAAGTATCTGGTTAACTGTCCGGGTGAACAGCCTTTGACAACAAACCTTGACTGCAGACCTGATTTACAGGCCTGGATGAAGAAGGAGATTAACAGACAATAAAGGGAGTGTGTTAAGTCATTAATGCCTTTCCTTCTAGAATAGCTGAGCTAACAGTTGATGTCTGTATATCCAACTGTTCCTGGGTGACTTAGAACTCTCCCTGGTTGTATCTGACTGACTGTATTTATTCCTGGCTGACTGTGAGCTTCACCCGACTCTATCTGACTGATTGTATCTGTCCCTGGCTGACTGTGTACTCTCACTGATTGTGACTGTTCCTGTCTGACTGTGAACTTTCAGACTGTATCTGTTCTTAACTTAATTTGAACCTTCACGACTTTCTCTGTTCTGGCTCTGAATCTAGAAAACTAAATCTGAGCGATGGCTCTCGTTTTCTTTTTTTTCTGTTTTCTGACCGATGGCTCTCGTTTTTTTGTTTGTTTTTTTTCCTGTTTTCCCCCTCCCTCGTCCTCTGGTCTGCCCCTTGTACTTTAAAGGAGCCATATTGGTATTATGCTTGTCTCTAACTGGATCAGTTACCATTAGACCCCTATCTTTCTTCTTGTCCGGCCCGCAGAGTTTCTCTGTAACCCAATAGAAAACCCAGGGGTCTGATTACAGACGGCCCAGCCATTCACAACATGGGCACAGACACACAGGCACAACGCCATTCTGGAGATTCATGGCCTTAATCCCATCACGCACACACACATGCGCTCTCTCTTTCTCTCTTACACACACACACAGAGACTGGGCTTCATTGGAAATCCACTGTTACTGGACTTGCCCAAACAAATGTTAGAGCATGGGGGGCTGAGGGAACAGTGTTTATGGCTGGATTTATGAGCAGAGCTGAGGGGGGGTAGAGGAAAGGACAGGGGTAAATGTCATTTCATCAATGAAATTATCTCTAATAGATGG
This sequence comes from Paraplagusia blochii, assembly GCA_016785265.1. Taxonomy (NCBI): domain Eukaryota; kingdom Metazoa; phylum Chordata; class Actinopteri; order Pleuronectiformes; family Cynoglossidae; genus Paraplagusia; species Paraplagusia blochii. The sequence continues at coordinate 348,181 of JAFBJS010000740.1, forward strand.
GGGTTCTAATGTCCTGTTCTTCATGTTCACCTCTGCTTCTCAGTGGCATTTGTTTCTCTGAGCTCTTCACCTGGTCCAGTAGAACAGTGGGGTTCACCATGGTGCTCTAGCAGGTTTAGTAGTGAAAGAACCATACACTATTCCCATGAAATATGTTATGTTAATAGTATAAAGTTGTATGAAAAGGGTTATTGTCCTTCTGTTTTTGTCAAATGTAAATAGTCATTTATAAATATCAAAAGTTTATTTCTTTCTCTTGAAAAATTAAACCACCTAAACATTATTTTTTACATTTTCTGAAGATTTCCCATTTCTAATTTCATGTTGGTCTGACATCTAATATCCAAACAAATTTCATCTTTTCTGCATGTTGAGAAATTTTGAGTATTTTGATAAATATCCTAGAAAAAGCATTTACTTATTTGGAGTAAAAATCCTATATTGCTCGTCACGTCGGTTTAATGAAGAATAGGATAAAAGGTAAAAAAGATAGAAAATGTAATCTTTATTGTGTGTTTCATATGTTAGAAAAATGGGAAATAATGGCAAATCTCCATTTCCTTGTCACATTGGTCTGATAAAAAAAATTTCATAAAATATTTTAGAAAACATTCAAAACTTTATTCTTTTCTCCATGTTTCTTGTCAAATTAGACTATTATTATAAATATTTTTTTATTTTGGTAGCGAGGGATCAAAGAACAAGAAGAAAAACACTTCCATGCCTTCAACTCGGATGTGATTTTATTCATCTTCTAATGTTGTGTGAACAGCTCTGTTCCTCCATCTCACTTTACCTTAACCATTCACATCAGCTACGAGGAGCGAGCTAGATACCTGGAAACCATTGTACAGCACCATCAGGAGCCGACTACCTTTGAGGACTATGCAGCGCGTGTCTACAGCCCCGCCCCCTGCACCTACTTGCCATCTGACCCAGGTAGGGGGCGCCGGTAGGGACTCTGGGGGTGGACCTCAACCCAGGACCTGTTCAGTACATGAGTAACTTTAGCCAACCAGAGTTGTTAATGCCTCATGAAGGGGGAGGAGGACTTTTCTGTACAAGGATAAACAAAGTGAGAATCACGTGACCACTTCACCAGTAATCAGCCTGCTCTCAGGCTGATGATGGTAAACATGCACCTTGTATTCTATGTGAGGGTGTGGCCAATCAGAACACAGGAGAAAAATGGCTAACAATTAGGGATGCCTGATAATATAATTCGACTGACAGTATCAGCATGATGATAGCCTAAGTAAGTGATAGCTGCGAAAATGATTATTGTTTTTATCTAGGATGTATTTGGGAAAACAGCTGTATCTGTAAGTACAAACTGCTAGATAGCAGCATTTAACTTATTTCATCCTCACACAGTGGTTTGTACAGATGTATAAATATATGTTACCAGGTCTATTTCAGTATCATTTGATAATAGAATCAGAAATTAAGTGTTTGGAGAACCTCATTATTGAAAAGCTAATGTTGGACAACCCTACAAAAAACCTAATTTGTGTAAAAACCTGTCTGTTTTTTCTACAGTAAATACAGTTTGAATATTATGAAAAAGTTTATTTATTTCCATTTTTTACACAATCTTTTTCAAGAAGTAGATTTTATAGATTATGGATTCTGGGTGCACAATTTAAATTGTCTGTGACATGCCCAGATGTGAATGGGAGTGACTGTGGTCATTGATGACGCAGACCTTCAAGAGAGGAGTGAATGGAGCCATCCATGCCCATCTGGAACAACCAACCATGAATAGAGGGGGAGGTTTGCGTCATCACTTGTCTTATCTATACTAAGATGCCTTAAAGTCCCATCCTTGGAAGTTTAACTGCTAATCAATACCAGAGCAGTCTGCTCTTTATGGGATTGACCATTACAGCTTCCATCACATCTGGACATCTGAGATACTAACTGCTTATACCAATAAGAGAAATGTCCGTCCCACAGAGGTGGGACCAAAACAACTCTTCACAGCTTTGTTTGGTGGAGAAGTCAGTGTTTTAGAGGAGTATAACTAGGGCACAAACATTCCCTCTTACATTATCCAGAAACTGATGAAGTTCTTTAATTGAAGAATCAAATTTATTTAAATGTAGTTCAATCATATACAATTTGGAATTTTAAAAAAATATTCAAACAAGATACTTTTCCCAGACATTCCTTCGTATATCCATCTATCAGGTGAACCCCTGAAGTTTCACACAAATGACTAAGGCAAAGTTTTTAAGTTTAAGTTTTTCCCTTAATCACTGCCTTGATGTACTGTGAAATTTATGCTGTCAGCCTGTGGCATTGCAGATTTTCTTGATACTTGCTGTCAGATCTTCTGTTTTTGGTAGGGATCTCAGATATCCACCGATAAATAGTGGATATGAGTATAATTTTTATCGGAACTTATCGGTATCAGGTTTTCCACCAATATTAAAAGCCTGATGCTGCAAAGCCGCGGTCTCGGCAAATACGTTGGACTTCCTCATGGGGTATTGAGCAGTACTGACATTTTGACCAGCACGTGATTAATGATGTAATTTAAAGGGACAGTAGGGACAGTTACTGCAGCAGTAAAGAACAGATAAGAGAGCAAAAGAAATCAGACAAACTTCACGGAGCTTGTTGTCCAGGTGAACCAGCCGTTCTCTCCCGTTCTAGACGCTGTTTCTGTAGCCCTGCTATGTCATGACTAATCGTATTCGAAATAAGAAGTTCTCGAACATTTGCCAGTTAAATTCTGTTCGGTGTCATCTCTCATGTCATCAACGAGAGGAGTCGTTGATGACACCTTGTGACCATGCTGAAATATTTTTTTTTTCTCTTATTAAAGAGGACTTTTTACTCATATACTGCAGCTGTTTCTATCTGTGCCCATTTATATTGACTATTGTTGTGAGGGCTGAATGAGCCCGGTTTATAATGCTAATCAATGTTTTTGGAAAGTTCTTCTGTCCAACACAACACAACATTTCTTGTTTACATTAAATGCTGCACAAAAAAATCATAGGACTGTTTCAGGCAACATGGTAAAAAATAAATGTGTCATTTTTCTATAACATATTGAAGTACTGTGTTTATGTTGTACACAGTTATTTATATAATCCCTTTAGTCTGGAATCACACTAATTCAGAATATTAGCTGCATATATCGACATAGGTTCATAGCAGTATCAGGAATGAAGTGTTTGGGCAATATCGGTTAATATCGGTATTGGTAAATGTTATATCGGACGTCCCTAGTTTTTGGTTCTGGTGCCCCTCATTTTTGGTCTTGCTTATACTTTATGATTCTCAATATGGTTTAAGATCCAGCAAGTTGGCCAGCCATTCAAGCACTGTAACGGCATTATCCTGCTGATACCGCTAGGTTCTGATACCGGTAGGTTCTGAACCTGGCTTGGGTTCTAAACCTGGCTTGGGTTCTGATTCTGGCTTGGGTTCTAAACCTGGTGTGGGTTCTCGTTCTCATCAATCTTCCTACAAATTCTTGGGCCTTTACTCATTAATAATTGGCACGCTTTACTTTCTTTTTAAATTAAAGTAAAACAATTAAGTCAACTTGGCCAACTTCAGACAGCCCTCTTCCTCTGCTCAGAAGTGTCTTGATCCAAACAGTTTGAGTATCTTAAGTAGTTCTTTGGCCTCCTTAGCTATGAACAGAGCTGAAATCTGGGTTCTTTTTTCCTCAGTATTCTAATTCTCTGGAAACCAAAAAACTCTGTAGACCCTCTTTGCATTTTACCTCTCTTCCCCTCCTCTCTGGCCCTCCACATTAACTCACAGGCTAATTCCCCTTGAACAGCCCAGTGATCAAACATTTTTCTCTCTTTTATAATTTATTTATTTTTCTTTCCTTTGTCCCTCCCTCTGCCCCTCCCCTTTAGATCGTAATGCCACTCTTGTCTATAGTTAAAGGTAAGCCCTGTAACGTGGTTCTGATTAGCTTCCTCTAGTCTGATCCCTCCCCCCTAGTCGTCCACAGTTACAGCAGCTCTGCATGTTACTCCTCTTTGTCTCTCTCACCGTGTCCGATGCTGTGGTTTGGTGTGCCTTCTGGTCAGATGTGGTCCATTGTGGTCATTTTAACGTCTGGTCCCGAGTTTCCCAGGCTGTCTCATGTCCTGACCAAGATCGTCCTAGGTCATCCCTGGTCCTGACCCAGATTGTCCCAGGTGCTCCTTGGTTATCTAAGCTCATCCCAGGTCCTGAGTCATGTCGACCAGGGTCATCTCAGGCCATTTGAAGTTCCCAGGTTATGTCCTGGGTCGCTCTAGGTCTTCTCACCTCAAGTCGCCCCCAGTCACTTCAGGTTCTGAACCAGGTCGTCAGGGATCATATAAACTCTTCTCAGGGCCTGACTCAGGTCCTCCTAGGTCCTGATATGGGCCATCTTAGGTCATAGCTTGCACAGGGTAAACTGCATGAACCAGGAAGTTAGGACCTTCTGGGTCACAGAACACTCAGGTCGTCCAAGGACCTAATCTAGGTTGTCTCGGGTCATCCTAGGTTGACCTAGGTCCTGACCCAAATGTCTTTGGTCCACTGATGTTTAGGGTTCAGGGTGCAGGTTAATTGGCTTATTATTGTCAGAGATGAAAGAAAACAGTTCTGTGCACTGACAGAAACAGGAAAATGTCAAACAGTTAAAAGCTGATTGACCGTCAGCTGTGACCACCCTTCCTCACTCCAGACTCCACTCAGTGGCACGGTGAAAGGGAAAATCTGGGTTTTTTTTGTCATGACTCACTTACAAACTGTGTCTTCACCTGAAAACTGGCCTCTGGTCTTCTTTCCTGTGCTTCTGATAATGTACCTCAACAGCACCTGCTCTCTCATACTGTTATGTTTAGAAATTTCCCACAATGTTTTAGTTGTAGGACAATTGGTGGTCTGGCCCAATTGTTGGGTGTATTTTATACAGAGTCGGTTTTTAATCACGGGGTCATAGGTCAGTCACAGGTCGAAACCCAAGGGCCAGCCATGACCAGGTAAGTGCGACTGAAAGAGGACTCCTTTTACTTATAATGACATTGAAATGATTCATAGAATGAGTGAAAACAATTTAATCAGTCCCAGGACAAAGCACCAATCTTTAATGCTCTCTGAAGGATTGACGCTCGTTATAAAACTTCTGACCTCTCTGTCTTAACATGGGGGTGCTGGTCCCGGGTCCAAACAACAGGAGGGACCCAGAGGCCCATCTCTTTTCACACACAGGGTTTAGCCTCTGTTACGCCGCACTAACAGTCAGAACTCAAGAAGGCTCCTGGATGAGAAGTTAAATGTTTTCCAAAAAACCTTAATGTTCAGTTGCCTAACAAAACTCTTCCATCACGTGTGTTGTTGTCAGTGTCTCCTCCATCAACTCCTCTGGACTGGACTGGCCTGAACAGGCTAGTCCATTCAGTCTACAGACCAGCTGGACTACATACCAGTCCTAATCGGCAAACTGTCCCATTGACCATTCTAACCCTGGCATGATGACCATCAGTGTTTGTCCTGATTGGTCTTCACGTTAATTTGCTTTTCACTATCTTTTATCCATCTTTCAATCCACATCTGGGCTCCCCTGTACTGTGTCCTCTGTCTCTACCATCTGCTGCCTGGTGTTCTCTCCAAAGAGGACCATGGTGTCCTTTTCCTGCTGGTTTCTAATCCATCAAACAGCTTGAACTTGTTCAGGGCTAAGGGGAAGGGGCTGAAGCAGAAGGTTCTCCATGCTAGCTGTGAATGGTATGCCCAATCAGACAAAGCACGCTCTCCTTTTTTCTGAGTCCTTACCAAGGATTAGCTAAAGAATCCCAAGAAGAATTAATTGAATCTTAGTTAAAGGAACTGATAAAGTTAATTGCTTTCGAGAGGACATGAGGAACTTCATTGGTTTCCGGAGAAACTTAGGGATTTCTTCAGTTTCCAAAGGAAATAAGGACCTTCATGTAGTCCAGATCTGCAGTGGAACTTTTTCACTCACTGGTCGGAGAAGGAAAGAAGGTGAACCTGACAGTCAGATCAGAGGTCAACCCCTCCCCCGAATCTCCTCCTTCTGTCTTTCCTTCTCGTCGTTGTTGTGTCTATGTAGGGCCATCAGCCATAGAAGCACACCATGAACTTTCTTGTGGTTTCACCTCCTATTTTTCTCCTCTCCTCCCTCATCCAATCTTCCTGGTTTAACCTTCGTCACCCTCGCCCTTTCCCCTCCTCAGGCTCCTGCCTCGAGAGTCTGCGGGGAGAAAGTCCAGCCCTTGGGGAGGTCGGCAGCGACTCAACGTCCCCCATCTCTCCTCGGACTAGCAAGAGCCGCATGTCCATGAAGCTGCGCCGGTCATCAGGATCAGCCAATAAGACTTGACTGGTGTGTCACATGACCTCACCTCTGCCATGACCACCAATGGTCTGCACCATAGAGAGTGACAACCACCTGTACTGCAATACCACTCGAACACATGAACACATGAACAACACCATCTGCACTTATACCATTTATAATTTCTATAGATATAAGTACATTTGTGTATATGTTGTGCATATATGTGCATATATATGAATATTTGTTGCATGTATGCATACATATATTTATGTATATATATATATATTTAAGTTTATATACATATATAAATATATAGCATGTATACAATATATACTGAGGTTGTACAGAATATGTGTTTATACATTATTACATTAATGCATACATTATTGTGAATATATATGCTATTAATATGTTAAAAATACCCCACTGGTGATGAGGAGGTTGTGTATAAAGGAGAGAGGAAAGTATACATATATATATATATATACACACAGTATGTGTTTATATATATATATATATATATACAGTATGTGTTCATATATATATATATATATATATATATATATATGTACACACAGAGGAGCCCCTTTACATACTGACTCACTTCCTGTGTGAGTGACCTTATTTTTATGTGCTTCACTACTCTGACAGAGGTAATACTGTGGGATGTTTCAGACACTTGTGCTTATTTTCTTTAATTGTCAAGGCTTTAAAACACCGTCAGGTCGGGTTAGCGACAGCCTGTTCACTGTTGTTAACGTGAGAGACACTATTTGTCTCACAATAATCACAACACAAGTGACCATATCATGTACTGTTGTGATACTGCAGACAGTGATATATTGGATGTTTTATTTTTTGTTTGTTTTTCATCAATGTCATTGTCGGCTTGCATGTTCAAAGTCAATGTTGGAGGCTGTCATCCTGTAGAAACATCCATACTTTGTGGAGGATATTGACAAGACTATCAGGAAAAGGAGGATTGTGGCCTTGAAATAACTGGATAGAAAGTCTTTTTTTTAGCTTAGTGGCACAGAAAGTTTGGTTCCTGATGTAAACGCCTTGCGTTCAGACAAAGCCATATTGACTTTGATTATTTAATTTGCCGTTGGATTTTTTTTTTTCAATCAAGATCAAAAGGACTTTGATGATTTTGAATCAAAGACTTTTGGGTCTTCTTTTGTTGTAAAGTCATCTAACGCGACTTTATTCTAAGGGGGTATAGGCATGCTTTGGCATCTACACCCTGCAGCTGGACCACTTCCTTGCTGCACTGTGTCATAGACAGTCAGCTGGTCGGTCAATGCAAACCAGAGTTAGCATGGCTCCTATAGTACTAAGTCAGCTTCAACCTTAGACTTCCTTTTCTCACAAGTAGTACGACTATGCTGTGTTCAAAGATCACCTTAAAAAAAAAGTCAGAAAGCTTTTTTCCACTCAACTCTGACCCCCAACAAGGTCATCATCTCCATTGATGAGCGCCTTTGTAATGTTACACATTCTGTTGACCAGGCTAATGTTACTGCATGACACCAGTTCAGTGTTATTTGTTACTGAAACACATTTTTTCAAGCAAGCTTGCATTACACACAAGCCTCACACTAATGTCACTGTCTAAACTGTAGTATTGGGTTAATAATTGACTTCTCATTTGATGCATGTGTAAAATATTATCTAATATCTGTACAAAATATTAAAATAAAATGTGCCACTAGATGGCAGGATTGTAGCTCATTGAATGATTCATCTTATACTGTGGTTTGTACAGATTGGTAAATAAATATTATCAGGGCTGTGTCGGTAATGATTGATCACGACTGTAAACCAAGTGTTTAGATAACATCAGTGAAAAGGTAAAATCGGACATCTCTGTTATTTATCACATTAATCATTTATTGACCAATGGCCTGCAGTTAAACTTCACATTAAAGTCCAACATATGAAAATACCAATGTTTATTCTCCTTGTTGTTACAGTCACGGGACACTGAAGCACACCAACAGGGATTTAGTGAATATTTCTATGATAATGATAGGATCATTACACACAGCATACAAGAACTATCCAATTCATGTCCTTGTCCTCAAAGATGCTGAGTCATAATTACAAGGTTCAAGAGTTTATGGACAAGTAATAAGGGGGGGCAAAGATAACCAACCACAGCAAAGTGCATTACAGGTAATGTAGTTCAGTGGTAACGGTCCGTGAGTCAATTGGCAACAAGCCGCAGAGATATATCTTGACACTATTTCTGTTTCATTTACTATCAGGTGCTAAACAAACACTTGATCCATGTCCAGATGTTTTTCTCTATGACGTCTTACCTCTATCCCCTACATTCTTAGAGGTAGAGGTAGGTAGAGGCAGTCTGTGAAAAAATTACCAAATTGTTGCTTTTGGCTACAAAAATTTTGGGGACCGCTTGATACATGACATAAATATAATTCTAATTTAGTGAATTTAAATATATTAAACTTCTGTTCTGACCCTCCTCACTGCCCATCATGGGTCACATCTGGTCTGCGGCCCAGGAGTTGAGACCCCTGCTGTGGATGATTGATTCCATGTGTTTACAGTCAGCATCAGAGCTGGATCGTCGACGACAGGGCTGCAGCGTTTCAGCACCACGGACAGCGCCTTGGCAGACGAACTGAGGGGGACATAGGAGTAATAAAAATACATTTAAAAAGTCACAGGTTTCTGACCTTGATGACCATGTGCACTGTTTGGACGCTGATTCGATTTCAGCGTCTACGGCCGCACGGTCATGTGCAGAAGCGCGAGCTGCCGGTTCTCTGCCGGGTGGTACTTGTTGATATGTCGGCTGAGTCCTGGGTAGCTGAAGAAGGTGGAGGGGCAGTGTTTACAGGTGAAGATCTGCTGCTGATGCCTATGCTCGCTCTCGCCTGCGCTCTTTTCCCTATGCACGTTAAACAGTCCTCCCGCCAAGAGCTCGTCTCTCATGGCGTGCCAGAGCTGGTGTTTGTCTCTGATTTCCGCCGACGGAAACCGCGTTCCGCAGAGTTGGCATAGGAACACGTGACTCTGAGCGCACGGTGCAGCGGGAGAAGACGCCGGTGCCCCGGCTTCGTGTGTTGCCATGTGTTTGATTAAGTACGCGTGGCGCCGGAACTTTTTCCCGCAGCAGCGGCACTCGAACACCTCCTCCTCCGTCACGGAGCGGACAAACTGCTGCGGCGAAGACAACACCGACGGTGGGGACAGATAACGGTGCTGCTGCTCCTTCAGCTCCGTCTTCTCGTGGAGCAGCAAGAGGCTGGAGGGCGGACTGTCTGCCGCTCGGAGCTGTCGCTGAAGATCCAGGCCGCTCTCCGCTGGATGTCGGTAAAGGTCGGACGAGTAACGGGGAAGTGGCACGAGACTTTTACCGTCACCGTCACTGTCCCTTGGACGCGCATCAAGGAGAAGCAGCGCGTTCTCCCTCTGTCTGGCGCTGTCCATGTCTCGGTGGTGCTGATCTCTATCTGGGGGTCGGTGGTACCGATCTTCTCTGTCGTTTTCTTTGCCCTCCAGCTCAAGTGGCTTCCTCTCTTGGATCTTCTGACTTCCACTCTCTCCCCTAACCCCCGGGATGATGACGGGTCTCGGTTTGTGCCAGCGTCGGTGCGAGGCTAAGTTCGCAGGGCAGCTAAAGACTTTCTCGCACTCGGGACAGCGGTACTCCACCCGCACTATACGGGAACACTTATGCTGCGCTAGAGAAAAGGGGTCGGAGTATTCCTCCTTACATAGCTGACAGATGAACTCCCTTAGCGGCTGACAGCCGCCGGACTTGTCCCGCGGCTTTCTGGAATCCGGACTTTCCTTTTTGATCCGCAAACCCAAAACCGGTGAGGTCGTGACCTCGTCCTCAAAGCTGAGTTTTCGGTTCACTTTAGCCTTCTTTGTGGGGTTACTAGTTGAGTGTTTGGCATTGGAGCTTTGATCCTGATGAAGGAAAGGCTGATGCTTTCGCACTAACTTTTCCTGGGACGTCAGCGTTAGTGCCGGAAACAGCGGGGTCAGAGCCGGCGGTTTACTACTGAAGGACGGGGGAAGGTGACCTATGCCGCTGCTTGTGAGAAGCCTCTCAAATGAGGCTGTCACAGAAGTTTGGCTGGAGCTCATCGAAAACGGCATGTCGGAGACCGGCGGTGCCAAACACCTGCCGGATAACAGCAGCTGATTCTCTGCGCCCTGCTCCTGCTCCACCAGCCTGGTGCCCACGGGTTTGACGGGGCTGCGGGACTCTGACTCTAACAGGTCTGGAGGAGGAGGGGACGGGAAGAGGAGGGAGAAGTCACAATCAGGAGTCACCACGTCCCCTTCGCTTACCCGCTGCTCTATTTCCGGCAGCTGAGCACGTTTGTCCGCCTCGGCCTCCAACGCCGACTCCGGTCGCGGGCTCGACGCCTCCCGGTCACCCGTGGACTCTTCCCGGGTCTTTAGGACCTGTGCGTCGACCTGGTCCGAGTGAAAGACTGTCAGTAAGTCCGCGTCCCTCAGCAGAGTCACCGTGGACCTGTGGCTCCGCTCATCCGGACCCGGACACCTGCTGGCAGTGGTGCTGATGGTGGTTCCTCTCTGCCGGTACATGGAAGGACACCTGCGGGTTCTCTTCACCAGGAATCCCCGAGGCATGATGCTGCTTTCACTGCTACTGCTGTAACTGCTGCTGTCACTGATGTTGCAGTTACTGATGCTGATGTTACTCCTGCTCCTGTTACCGCTGTTGCTCCTGCTTTGTGTCTGTTCTCACCTACAAATAGCTGTGCTTCGAGGCGGGACTCTCCTCCTCCCCATTCTCTTCCTTCTTTTTCTCTCTCTCCATCTCTTTTTGTCTTTCTCTAAATTCATCCCTGTTACCCCCTGCACCCTCCCTTACGCGCCCCTCCTCTGGTTGGGGGGCAGAACCAGTGACCTGATGATGATGATGATGATGTAGATGCATGATTAAAACTTATTTTCTCAGTCTGCATCAGGCACCTTAGGCAGAATCAACACATTTTTATATGAATAACCAACGATATGATTATTAATCATCATTATTATTATTATAACAAATGGATTGACCAGTGTCCACTTCAACGGTCCACAGGCTGCACAATCGATCAGATGTGTCAGTGTGGATGTAATGAGAAGATTCACAGATTTATTTCAGGTTAGTGAGGCTTTAGCGGCTGCGTCTGTTGCCACTCTGATTATCAGACAGCTGGAGAAGAGACTGCCACTGTCTGAGGGTCTGCAGGAGCTGATAAGAGATCCGACTGCAGATCCTCTTAACCCCTCCTCTCCCAGTTATGCCCTGGTGTGGGGCAGAATCCGAGGGTAAATATAATCTAGTGTCAGATGTTGGACCGACACCAGTAGGAGTGGGAGCGAGAACTGCAAGTCCAGAGCTCCAACCCGATAGAACACCGTTTGACGTTTGTCTCCATCTAGTGGATATTTTGAATAGTAAAATGTTCTCGCGGCCTTGTCTGTGTTTATTATCCGAGTACAACAGGTTGTTTCATGGATTCAAGGTATCAAGGAAGCTTTACTGTCATTGCAACGCATGTTAGACATATGATGAACGAAATAAGATTCTCGGATCCCGGATCGAAGTGACAGGGAGAAGTCACAGGGAGAAGTCACGTCGTTAGTCCAGAACCCGGGTCGGCAACCCGTGGCTGCGGATTACGGTATTTATAGTACGTTATTATGGTATGGTATTTATTATGGTAATTTATAGATTATGGTAAATTTGTAACCTTAAAAAAAACGTTTAATATTTGTATCGCCCAAAACAGGGGTCGGCAACCCGCGGCTTCGTAGTTACCTGCGTCACATAGTCTGTTTTCCTCTCGCTGAAAAAATACAATTAGCTGCTCCGAGCGTCATTGTATTATTAAAGGTATGTATTTGATGAATGTGTGTTATTGTGCGCAGTGTTTCAGGAGAAGTTCCATTCAACGGCAGTTTTGAAGTGAGGATGTAAAAACGTCCCGGGGGAGGGCAAAGTGATTTTACGATATGCGCAGTCGTGGAGCGTGCACACTGAGACTGCCGAACCGAGCGCTCTTCCCCCTTTCTACTGTCATGGCAAAGGAGGGAAGAGCGGGCAGGGGGTTCAGTAATATAACCTTTAATCTTTTTTTCAGCACGGCAAATGTCTGAGCCTCTGTAATGTCTGTACTATGTCTGAACGGCATGACTCAGCACTTCGAACTGACTTAAAAAATTGCAATAAAGGACATTAGTTGATCGTCATACTCATACCAGGGGCGTAGCCAGAACCCATCAGTGGGGCCCAACCCTAAAGTATTATAGCCTAAATTTGATAAGAAACAGTTTTGATGTGGGCTGAACAACTGATTGGGGGAGATTTATCAGGTAACAATGTTGCAAAAAAAAGGAAATAAAACACACTATAGTTGTTTATACAAAGGGTAAATGTAGAAAAAACTTATACTGTGTTATCATCCTTTTAGATACCAAAAAATATTTGTGGCTCCTATAGTGTTCTCTTTTAAAGGCAACTGGTACCAAATGGCTCTTTGGGTGTTAGAGGTTGCCGACCCCTGGTCTAGAGGATTGACACTTGTCATTCATCTGGAGGTTTGCAACAGTTGTTAATCTGGGGATTTGCAACTATCATTGACACCGACAGTAATCTGTAACATTTACCGTATACTATTGTTCATCTGGAAGATTGACACTGTTGTCAATCTGCAGGATAAATATCGATCTTAATCTGAATGATTGTATGATTTGATATCATTAATCTGGTTGATTGAAACCATTGTTAACCTTTCCTGATATTGTCCGGAACGTGGTCGGGAGATCAGGGGGGAATTCCCACTCCAGGGCCAAATTAGACAATACACCGGGGTTAACTTCCCTAATCTTTCAGAAAACAAGGAACAACTTCACAGGGCTTTGTTTACTCGGTTTTTAGTACCAAACTGAAAAAAATAACAACTGCCCAGGTTGCTGCTCTGACTGTTTATCTCTACGTCCTCCATTAACTCACCTCCTCCCTCGTGCCCCACCCACGCCTGCGTACACAGCATTGCATTGGAATTCTGACAACACCATCATTAATCTGAAAAATCACCGTTGATTATCTGATTATCTCGATCACTTGTCCTTACATTTACATTGAACAGCTCTATTGATTAATTGAGTCATTATTGACACAAATGTATGATCAGAGGCAGGGACAAACATTGATGTATATAAATATTTGGACTTTTATCTTGTTTAAAAATCATCGCTTATCCACATAAATAAAATTAAGTGGAGAAAAAGAAATAATGGGAGCCGACAGGCTAGGTCACATGTGTCAAAGTCAAGGCCTGCGGGCCACATCCGGCCCACAATTGCAAATCTATGGCCCGCGGGATGATATTTGATTAGTATTAGAACCGGCCCGCACGCCACTGCCGCCCGCTGTTTTTTGCACGCACCTATACTACATTTCCCACAACGGTAGCCCACGAACTTATTGAAGCGCAGCAAGGGGGGCTCGGTTTCATTAGGGTGTCCAAACTGTTCGACAAACGGCCACTGTGGCTGCAGGTTTTTGTTCCAACCAAGCAGCAGCACACCTGAGTTGACAGGTGTAATCAACTGATCACAGTCATCAGACACCTGATTGGTCAAGCTATGTGCTCTTGGTTGGTTGGAACAAAAACCAGCAGCCACACCGGCACTTTGTGCGTAAGGTGGACTATGAGAACTGAGGATTTCAAGACAGGTGGGAGACAGAGTACATGTTCACGGAGGTAAAAGGCAAACCCGTGTGTTTTCAGTGTGGAGAAAATTGTGGCTGTGAAGTAAGAGTATAATGTAAGAAGGCACTATGAAAGACAAGATTGCAGGATTATTGTGAGATTTTGAGAAACGTTTTCAGTTATTTGGTGAACTTGAAACAGAATTTTCTGTTTTTTGCTCACCTTTGACAGTTTCTGATCTGCTGGTCAACATCAAGCTAGAATTAATTGATTTGCAATGAAATGCAGATAAAATGGGCAAATTTACCTCCAAATGCAACTCTGTGAAAATTAATCCTTACTGTGGTGATAAAAAAATGTGCAATTTAATGTTAGTCAGCAGCTTCACTACAAAAGAGTATGGTGGATTTCCACTGTTCATGCAATTTTTTTTTAAACTTTTAGTATGTATTGTATGTGTATGTATGTTTCATGTATGAAGTTTAAACATTTATATGACAGGTGAATACTTTCTTCCAACACAAATAAGAGGTGTTTCATGAAAGGTTTTGTAAAATGATTGTTCATTAAATTTTTATTTTTCCCCATTATTCTTGTGCTTCTTTACACCACAACAAAAAAATGATATGTTTATTATTTAAAGCGTAGTATGCTATAATTTTAATGGTCCGGCCCGCGATGTGAAGTGAGTTTGACACCATTGGGCTAGGTGGTGTTCGTATGTCACCTTCTGGCAGACGAGGCGGGACATAAATGCAAACCTATGACCTGACTTCGGCTCCTTGCTGCCCTTTGCTGATACACAACTGCCATCGTCAGTTATCATGACCGGCCTCCGATTCACGAACTTGACCTCTAGTTAGTCATATATGCAATGTACGTAAGAGTTCTTTGTTTTTTTATGCTAACGACATGGATACACTCTTGGCCAATAACATAAGAAAGGACATAAGAAAAGAAACTGCTTAAAGAAACAGTTTACGGCAGGTGTCGCAGAGCACGGTAAGCAGAGAGTTTCTTATTTAGTGAATGTATTTATCTTCCACACAAGAAACCTTGGATAAGTCACGTGACCGTTTGGTTTCCCTAGTCATCCTGACGAGGAAGCAGAAAAGTCCGGAGGCTGAAGCACTTAAACCTCTCACCGCTACCATCATTTGATGAGTCATCTTAACTGTGTTACTAGTGACTCAGCAGGAGTAGGAGCGGGGTGCCCAGGGATTCCCGCAGGTACCTAACAGTTACTGTCCTGGCCGTCAGTACCCGTCACTGGTCTCCACTGCAGTGGTGCCCAGCCTCTGTGCCGCGGACCAGCACTGGTCTGTTGGACAGCCGCCAGCTGATTGTGACTCGAGATACTACTGCAACCTCTGGCAATTATGGAATTACCCGTCTTACGGGATGTTCATTCAGTTGTTTACTTTTGTAAAGAAAAAACAACTGTTCAAAGACATGACACAAAACTAAAGTCATTTCAAATAGAAACTGTCTGACTTTAAGGAACACTTAAAGAAATACGGAAAAAATAGCTAACATGATTACATACACAGCAGAGTGCTAAATACTGTTTTGGAAGCAGTAGGTACTTCAGTGGATGTTAGCGGTGTATAGACTGTATCTGTAGACCGTCTGTTGACTTGTAGTTTGTGTGGTTGTCAGTGATTCTTTCGTGGAAATCCCCCGCCTCCTCATTGACTCCGCCCCTCCATTAGCAGCTGCTTTGCCACAGTTCGCCGCCGTTTTTTCAGACACAGCAGACACAAACGCTTCACGTCTTGGACAACAGGACCATACAATGGACCTTCACCGGGCCAGCATACTAAACCAAATGGAGTATAACCGGGAGTCGAAGGAGGGGAAAGCGGCCCATTCGACGGACGAACGACTGGACAGCGGCCTGGACTCCCTGAAGGAGGAGGACTACCAGGCGGTGGCGGAGGAAATCCGCCGGCTCCAGGTGACCTCCGATCCGCCGCAGAACAAACACGCTACGTCGGAAAGCAAGGAGCAGCAGCCGGAATGGAAAACACAGATCACGGAGGACGGAGACACGTAAGTCCCCGTGTGTAATTCTGCCACTGTAGTAATTCTACTAGCGGTGCAGTAGCGGTATTGCAGGGCTACGCTGGGCCTACTTCTTCTCTCGGAGGAAATCGGATCTCTTTCTCTGTGGTGAATAGTTCCCGGTACCCTGTCATTAAATTTCTTATGCCTGGCTTTTTGTCGAGTTTTTGCTCTATTTAAACTTGCTGTTACATTGATTAAAAATAACACCAACGCCCAGAAGAATGGCTGGTATTCGTCTTGGGCTCGCACTGCGGCCACAGTCGCTGGTTCTGGACGTAAACAAAGGGCCATTATCACGGCGGAGCTATCTTCGGTGGCCGCGGGTTAGGCTGGGAAAGTCCCAGGCGCGCCGCCAAAGTATCCTACGGACACGCGCAACTGTGAAAGCCTGGACTCAAACAGGGACGTGTGGATCATTGCTGTAAAAACCCCGGGGAAAAACGCGAATTTGTCCCGAAAACCCCTACAGCCCTTCGATTAATGATGAAAGAGTCACGTGCTGTAACATACCGTGAATAAATTGGAAAGGACAACAAAGCATAAAATACCAGTACGGCACTGATATTGACAGTATTTGTGCGTTTCGTTAATGAAATACTGGTAGGTTTAGAATATGCAACCACAGTTACAGTAGTTAATCAACTTTGTCAAATCCTAACTACATCAATTGTGGTCTGATAAACAAACTCTTCAGAAAAAAATATTTCGTAATTCTTCAGTTATTCCCTGACGGGGCAGACTAAGTTTATAAAGAAGCAGACGAACCTGGGTCAAGGTTGAACATTGTGACCGCCGAGCGCCGTTCTAACAATTTTACGGTGATTAATGAAGCGTGAAACATCGTTACGACGTGTTACAGTGTCTCCAGAAATCCCCATTGACCGGAGGTCAGGTTATGGTGATTCCAGAGTCGGTGCTCCGTGGCGGCCACAGGGGTTACACTGATTGTTACCCCCTGTACAATGCAACCCTGGATGGTTCTCATCGAAGCCGTCTAAATCCTCCGTCATATGCCATCTAATCCATCATCACCTGGGACCAGGGATGTCCAATCTGGAGAACTGGTAGATCATAAAAGATTGCTGGTGGATAATGACAAGTCCAAAAAGATACGTTACAAACTGCTTGTTTTGAACAATAGATATAAGCGTTTGATTATATTGTTCAAACACTTATCCAATACCTATATCAACTGATAGCAATATAGTTTTTTGAAGTAGCTCCGATGCCAAAACGTTGTGGACTCCCCTGTCTTCCTCTCATGGGGCAGGGTGTCCAAGTGCCAGCAGGGTACACCTGCTGGCACTTGGATAGATGATATGGAGTACTCTCATCTCGACCACACCTTGAAATCCTGTACATTCATGTCACAATCAGACACTCAAAAAAGGACTACAATGAAGGAGACCGACGCCCACTCTTATTAGGTTGGCCTTTTTTTGGATGCTGGTTAAAAATACCAATATCAACTGATAGCAATATAGTTTTTTGAAGTAGCTCCGATGCCAAAACGTTGTGGACTCCCCTGTCTTCCTCTCATGGGGCAGGGTGTCCAAGTGCCAGCAGGGTACACCTGCTGGCACTTGGATAGATGATATGGAGTACTCTCATCTCGACCACACCTTGAAATCCTGTACATTCATGTCACAATCAGACACTCAAAAAAGGACTACAATGAAGGAGACCGACGCCCACTCTTATTAGGTTGGCCTTTTTTTGGATGCTGGTTAAAAGGGGACAAATATTTCAAGGAGTAAACATTAAGCAAGTTTTAGTTTGTTTAAAAAGTAGTAAGAAATTCTCTTAATATCAGGTTTCTATATCTTTTTTAACCTTGGTATGTATTGGAACGTGTTCTGACATGAATCTCGCAATATATTTAATATGATATCATGTATTTTACACCATAGAGAAGACAAATTAGTGTATTGATATTTTCTAACAGCCCTTGTGCCTATGTGGTAAAGTAATGGTTAATATAGAGCTGTGCTTATAAGATAAGGGAAGTGGTTGCAGGTTTTAGGACACATTAAGTTGATACTTTATATGTATCAACTATACGTATAAACCTATATATAGTGTATATATACAATAATATAAACTTATATAAATATATACTGTATATATGTAGGTATATATCTATATTATATGTATATGAGGTTAATTAAATGAGATGCATTGCTGTTATCTAGTGTCTTAAAAAAATAGGTAACCTCCTTTGGTGAAGCCCAGGTTTTAATTATGATATCACATATAAATATACAGATATTACAGAAAAGACCAGTCAGCCAATTATCAGTTTTTATCCGAGTTCCGTGGTTTTGTTGTCTAAAATATGTCTTGGTGTCTTCTCAGGCTGCTCCACCTGGCCATTATCCATGAGGCCAAGGACTACACCAAAGCCATGATTGACGTATCCAAAAACACAGACTTCCTGAACAAACAGAATGACCTAAGACAGGTACACACCCCTCCACACCTCCTACACACGCACGCACACACACACACACTCATCTGACCCTTCTTTTTTGAGTGTGGTTAACGTACTTTCCTTCCTCTCTCTCTCTCTCTTTAGACTCCTCTTCACTTAGGAGTGATAACAAATCAGGCTGACGTGTGTCATCACCTCCTGGTGTCTGGATGCGACCCCTCCCTGGTGGACAACAGAGGGGACACGCCTCTCCACATCGCCTGTCGCCATGGCAATCTGGTGTGCTTCAGTGTTATCACACAATTCTGTCAGGCTGAGAGACTACGAAATGTCATGGCTGCCTGTAACTACAATGGTACGATACAGGTGTATTCTGATACCAATACGCTGAAATAATCCAATATTTTGTGATACCGTAACACGCAATATTGATATCTTATTTAAAAAAGTGAATGGAAAAATAATATTTAAATACTCAATATATTGTTGTGGCTTTTGTATCACAGTATGTCCAGAAATGTATGTCAAAATTGTTGACATGTATCACGATACTGACCAGGAAATGTTGTGGTTCATCTGGTCTGAAGTCAATTATAATGACAACAGTAAGGAAATACTTCAAAATATTGATCCCACTGCCAGTCATCGTTGAGTACAAACAACCAGGAAGGAACCATTTTAGGTCAACTGTTGCATTGGCATCCTATCATCTGGGTTAGACGATAGATCATCCTGTCACTTGACAGAAGTTGACATGTTCTGTTACTGTGTCTGTTGTTTAGGTCAGAACTGCCTCCACCTAGCCTCAGTTAATGGTTTCCTGCTCCTGGTGGAGAACATGGTGCAGCTTGGAGCTGACATCAATGCAAAGGTAACAGCATACACCCCCTTCCCTTAGGTGAAGAATAAGAATTGTATCAATACAGTTAAGAATGTCCAATAATATCAGTAGTTTTTTAGGGGATGTAAAGTCATTAATATCATATCAAGTTAGCTTGAAGTGTACCAAGCATCCTGGTTTAGAAAATTGATTACAACAAGTCCTGTGTTTTGCTAAATGTGGTGGTAAGCAAATGCTGACAAAGACAAAGCTAAATTGCTATCCATAGTTGGTGTTCTGCATTGTCTTCTTCTTCCCACCTATAGGAGCAGCACAATGGCCGCAGCGCACTGCATTTGGCCGTAGATCAGCAGAACCTCTCACTAGTCCAACTGCTGTTAAAGAAAGGAGCTGACCCAAACCTCCTGACCTCCGGAGGCCATTCGCCGTACCACTTGACCTATGGCTACAGCAGTTCTGAAATCAGACAAGAACTGTACTCCCGGACCAATCCTGAACTGAGAGAGCTGCCCGACAGTGAATCCGATAACAGTGAAGAAGAAGAGGAGGAGGAGGACAAGTCCGATGAGGAGGTAGGTTCACAGGGGGCAGCATGAGCAACAGAAAGATGTGTCTTTGTTATTTACCTTATTGTCCTGTGATCGTAGGTGGGTTACGACGACATTCACTGGAATGGACATTAGCAGGAAACTGGCAATGAAAGGGACGTTAGTGAAAATAAAGGCTGTGATGATGATGGGAAGGACAGGAAAGATGACTCATCTCATCTGCTACTTTCTGGACTTGATGTCACAGATGCACCCTGTGGTGAGGATGACATATTGCAGGTGTTACTGCTCCCAGAAGAGGATGGACAGGCAGCTATGGCAAGACAAACCAGAGACTAGCCACTGAATATCTAAGCACAACTGCTTCAGATGGCAGTAGGTGTAAGCTGACAACGTTATGATCAGACAGCTCGGCTACATGCTAAGAGGATTGCATGTGTTCTGCAAACTTCATTGTCACAAAATCATCCATCCGCAAATGTAGCGCACCATCCAGCTGTGTTGTACAGTAATGCTGTAAATGCTGTGTATAATCAGACATATTTTTTATGGAAGCTGTGAATCTGTACAGTTTAGGAGGTTGTAAATGTCAGACAGAACAGTCCAGCCAACTCCAGGTAAATTAAAGACTCATATTTAACAGTATGCACTTCCTGTGTTAGTCAATGCTCGATTCGAGAAAACATTTTTGATGTATGTGAGCATGAGGAGGTAGGACTGGACTAGACATCATTCTGGAATTTCCATATTCTGCACTTTTGATTTCACCTGTCCTGTATTGGAATGCGACCTGGATCCATCTGTCACAATGAAGAAGGTGGGATTGCGACTTAGACTGAAGCCTGTATCCTGCAGATCTGAGATTTTTTTTCCTGCTTAACGCATTGCACAGTTGCAGCCGTGCTAGTTTCCTAGCTTCCAAAATATTTTCACTTGAACAGTAAAAACTGTATAAAATAGAGTAATTGGTAGAAAATTCCAATACAACTCCACTGTATTGTACTGCACCACAATTTGCAACAGAGCATGTGACTGAATCTATGACACAGGTGCAACGACAATGGCCGCAACATACCGTCAGTTGTACAGAAAACTCTGCAGAGGCTTCTACTCAAGAATGACATTTAGATCCATTTACTTGCCACGCAAACCAACCCTTAATTTCACACGAACCAGTCGGACATTACATCCACAGACAGAAATAAATAACATGCAGACAATGCCCTGGGTCACTTGACAGAAAAGTAGGTAACTGCAAAACTGTATTTTGACACCACCTGTTTATGTGAGCCGGGAGAGGAGCAAGAGATTTCGAGATGAACCTCAGGCTTGATTATCTTCAGTTTGATTTGGTAGTGTAAACTACTCTTGGGTGGGCTGGTGACACACTGCTGACAAGTCAGTGGTTAAGAACAGTGGGCCCTAGCTTTTGTTGGTGGAACTGCCGCTCTTACATTTTGAGGTTGAATGGATAACAGCTTCATTTCTAAAAAAAAGGGCTTTTGGCCCTGAATTATAAAGTGACATTATCAGACTGTAAAATGCAGTACTTTCTGTTGGTGTGTGTTTACTTGTCAAGACAAAAAAAATTGGGGAAGTTGTGTGTGTGGGACATGCGTTGGAATTTGGGAAGGCCGTGTTAAACAGAAGAAAGGAAAATCCCTGCAGCAGCAGCAGAAATGTTAGGGACATTCCTGATCGTTGTCCTCCAAAGCAGGGAGTCTTTTGCACTTCAGAACCACGAGACCCTGTTCAGATAGGAAGGAATAAAGGCAAATTCCAGATTCTGACGACCTAGGCCAAATGTGGGTTATTTGGCCTTTTAATCTGGCCTTCCTAAATTCCTAATGCTACCTCATGCCCGAAATGAAATGAAAAATAGCTTATATATAGTATCGATCTATTTTTATATACCAGTAATACCATTATAGATTCAATATATTCTCCCTATAGAATTATAAAAATTAACTTGACTTTAAATAATCCCAAGGATTAACTTTGTCGGGCACAAAAGTGTGGTCTTCAACCCCTCATCTGAGATTGTGACTAAGGAGTGGACTTGGAATAAATCTGGTTGATGTAGCAAGATTATGCTACAATATGTTTTCCACAACAACATTTCAGTTTCTTGCTGAGGGTTAACTCTGAAATATATATTTTTTTTATTCCCATAAATTACCAAGTCCAAATGTTCTAATGTATTAGGGTCACTAAAAGGGACAGCTAACTGAGGGGAACTCCACTTCTGTCTCATAGTGATGGACCAAGTAAAACAAACTGGAATCAGATTGGCACATACACACACAGATTTGTTGACAGAAACCTTGACCACTGTTTTTTGGGGTTTTCAGGTACCTTTAGTTCATGACCATGTGACAAAAATTGATTACTAAAGTGGGAGGTCTTAATCTAAAGGAAAAAATATCATTAGTTGAGTGCAGCTAGAATTGTACAAACCAAGGTTTGGAGAAAAAGCTAGAGAAGCCAGATTAAGATGGTTTGGACATGTTCAGAGGAGGTACAGTGGTTATATTGGGAGAAGAATGCTTGACATGGAGCTACCAGGTAAGAGACAAAGAGGAAGGCCAAAGAGACAATTTATGGATGCGGTGAGGGAGGACATGGAGATGGTTGGAGTTATGGCAACCCATGAAAAATGGGATAAAACGAAAGGAGAAAAAAAAAGGGGTTTGTAAAAA
>JAFBJS010000740.1:370812-395704 GCA_016785265.1 Paraplagusia blochii
TTTTTTTTATTCCCATAAATTACCAAGTCCAAATGTTCTAATGTATTAGGGTCACTAAAAGGGACAGCTAACTGAGGGGAACTCCACTTCTGTCTCATAGTGATGGACCAAGTAAAACAAACTGGAATCAGATTGGCACATACACACACAGATTTGTTGACAGAAACCTTGACCACTGTTTTCTGGGGTTTTCAGGTACCTTTAGTTCATGACCATGTGACAAAAATTGATTACTAAAGTGGGAGGTCTTAATCTAAAGGAAAAAATATCATTAGTTGAGTGCAGCTAGAACTGTACAAACCAAGGTTTGGAGAAAAAGCTAGAGAAGCCAGATTAAGATGGTTTGGACATGTTCAGAGGAGGGACAGTGGTTATATTGGGAGAAGAATGCTTGACATGGAGCTACCAGGTAAGAGACAAAGAGGAAGGCCAAAGAGACAATTTATGGATGCGGTGAGGGAGGACATGGAGATGGTTGGAGTTATGGCAACCCATGAAAAATGGGATAAAACGAAAGGAGAAAAAAAAATGGGATTGTACAAACTATTCTACAGGTCATGGACTTTCCTACTGCTGGCTTGGTGAGCGTGTCATTGTACCCCATCAGGTCAGTGTTATGGCCGCTGGCTGGAGAAGGTTTTCCATATCGCAGGGCAGCTGTAAAGCTATTCTAACCATGTGGTGTTAGATGACGGTATTGTTGTGGGCGTCTTTGTCTGCGGCTCTGGCTCTGTCTTTACTTTTCTTTGTAGTATTCTTAGAGTGTACTACACTGAAATGGAAGCTGAGACGAAGGCATCAGGTGAGCATCAATCTCTTCCTGAAAGAGTTCTGGAACTTAAACCCATCACCGACTGACGGGGAAACCGACACAGCAGGGAATTTCCAGGACCTTTGGGGTTTTAAAGACTTTTTTGTTACGGATGGCTCTGAACGTTTGGAGATCTTTCAGGACATCAGAGCAACGCGTGGTCTGGCTTTAACTGTAATACCACCTTGAGCCTATGGAAGTTCTTCAATTCTTCAAGGTTCATATTGCCTCTTCAGACCTGTAGAACTGTACTCTCAGTTCTTTAGATACTCTCCATCTCTTCGTCCTCCACTCTCTACAGATCAGACAACTTGAATTCTATGTTCCATAGAGTTGAAACCTGTAAACATTTGTATACATTATATAGGGATGGCAACCAGGAGGCAGATCCAGGTGTGATCAGCTAGAATTGGGCCACAGGGAGGGATGAGAGAAGGAAAGCTGATCGTTCCACTGTTGCGCTCCACATAAGTCTGTGGCTCAGGGCTCTTCTGATTGTCTGAATGTCAGATGAACCTGGAAAGTTAACCTACAACGAGCTATGTGTGTGTGCGTCATCCTTTTTTAGGCCAGGAGAGAATAGAAATGACATGCGGCTCTCTAGCATGCCCGTAGGGGCTCACTGGAAATTTTTTCAAAAACAAGTAAAAAATCCAAAAAGGCCCCAAAGGTAGAGATGCATTGATCCAACCGGTCCAATTGATGATCAGCCGTCACACTGACACGTATACAGGCAACTCAATGCACCCATATTGGACTTTTTTACAGTGTTCCAGGACGAACAAAAACACGCTGTTTGTAATGGCTGCAAATTAAAAGTAAGCTGTGTAGAGTCAACGACTAAGACGTTTGGGACAACAAACTTAATACTGCACTTACAAAAGAAAGAGGAGACGACTGCTAGGAGGAGGGGCGCACCACAGTCTCGGTGACCCCAACAGAGTGGTACAGGATAAATTAATCGTAAACCTGGTGAAACACTTAAGTCAATTGTCAATTGTCTAAGTGGGCGGTACTTTTTGTGATTCAGTGCTGCATTCACGCAAACTGCTTGACATCATCAGGTACCTATTAGTTTAACAATGGACATTTGGGCTCAAATGTGAGCTTAGTGTTAACATTGAGCCTCACAGCTCGATGGCTGATGATGATTTTGAGCTACATCAAGTTCATCTCCACTGTGTTGTGTGTTGAAAATAAAAATCTGCTAAGGGGCCACTGTTCCTCTATTCCTTATTTTTGATGTTTTATTCTCAACCCAAGCACATATGATGTCTATTGCATGATTCTTTTTTATTTCTTAGATAGAAAATCAGAAAAAAATCGGATGCGGCAGGTCAGACCACCTTTGAAATCAGTATCGGCCAAGAATTTTGCAATCCATGCATCTCTACTGAGAGGGCGTCAAAATGGACCAAAAATTGCGCTAGGGTTTTTTTCCCAAAGGTTTAACCCTTTTTTGTTGTCTTTGAAAATACACACACATTTCCATAAAAAATGCTATGCTATTTAATATAGTTTAACTTTATTTATTTTGCTCATTTAATGCATATGAATATTAATAAATGTTAGTTTATTTTATTTTAATAATTAAAACAGGCTGCAGGTTATTGCACTCTGGCCCAGATAAGGGGAAAGAGAGTTGTATATTATTGAGGTTCAAAGTGGACTGCATTTTATTTCCATACTAAGGTCTGAAATAACAGGAGGCCTTTATTGCCCATCCCATTTGTTTGCCCAACACTCAAAATAAAAAATGACACAAAAATCTGTACATCTATTGCTTGTATTGTCATAATTTCATTGAGGCAACAAAACATAAAACATTAATACTGTGATGGAAGCTTGAACTTGAAACTTGATGGAAACTTGAAGCATCAAATATTGCACAGCAGTGTGGTCTTGTGGTGTATCATTCTCTCTAGGATGCGCTGCATGGACAATAAACATTTATTCATTAGTGCTCGTGTTCATAGTGCTTCGTTATTTTAATAAAAAGTTATATAACTAATATATTGAGAGCACATGTTGCCTTCATATTTGCTTTATACTGTATAAGGCTTTTCATTTTTTGCGGCTTCAGACGGACAGTTTCTGTTTTTTTGGGCCAATATGGTTCTTTGAACATTCTGGGTTGCCAACCCCTGGACCAGACAGACTGCACGGTCAAGTCAGTCGGTCATAGAGCCTCGAAGGTGAATCTACCTCAGAAATATAAATAAAAGAACTCTTATACTTTTTATTTTTTCATAAATTAGACGAAGTCTGAGGAGAATTGTAGCGTAGCAGAGCTTAGAAACTTATAGGGGGGGGGCAAATTCTGACGAGGGGACGTACAGTACCTCGGCAGGACAGGGGCACTGTCATATATTATACCGAAGTGCAACAATACTATGTGACATTGTGATTCACACCACTACGCACTGAAATTAGACCTCTGTATTTAACCCATCACCACAGTGAACAGTGGGCAGCTTTGAACGCCCGGGGAGCTGTGAATGAGGACAGTGCCATGCTCAGAGGACCTCAGTGCTAACTTGACGGCCACTAGGTGCCGGCGTTGCGACATTTAAAACACTCCCTTCAAAATCAGCCATGCTGTACGTACGTTGTGCCGTACGTTACAAAATGAAAATCGATTCCTTATCTGGCAAAGAATATTGTCCAGAATACTGTGGTGGAGTTTTTGGTAGTATGTGCGCAGGTCTTCTGGCGCTGCACCGCGTCATTGATCATAAAACAAAAATCAAAATCTTTCAGACATTAAAAAAGCACAGTGTCTCCATCCTACTCTTTTAGCGCAATTTGCTTCTCAAAGACTGCATTCATCAGTCGAGACGTATATTGCCATAGTGTTGGCGCAACGTGAGGGAGACGCCGCTTGCAGATTTCATCCATAGCTGCGTGCGCTTCAGGGATCTAGAGAAGAACGCAGCGAGCCCATTTAAAATAGAAACAAACTTTGCACTCCTTAAGTTCTGAGGCCCCATGAGTTAACACTTAATTTAGGCAATATGAACAGTGAATGAATAGGACCATGGGTGCCTTCTCCTTCACTCTACTTTGCACTACGTTTAGTCCAGATGCCATCACCGCTGCGCCATCATAACACTGCACCGCAACTTTGCCCAGAGAACATTCATATTCCTCAAGAAAATTAAAAATAAGAAAGGCAAGGTCATCAGCTCGTCTGCCACTGGTTACATCCACAAATTTCACAGAACGCTCCTGGACACCAACGGGCGTCACATAACGTGTTCCCCACATCTGTTGTTTCATCAACCACCACAGCGACAATAGGGGTACTTTTGATCTCCGCTTTTATCTCGTCTCACATCACTGCAGCAACAGCATAAGTTAGGTTATTTTGGATTTTCCTAATGTCCCAGCAAACACCCTGTTAGTGGACTGCAAGTCTAAGAAAGTTCCACGTATTACCTCTGTTTAAGGACTGGGAGTTTTCATCGTGTTCCCTATATAAAAGTTCTTGTTTATCCAAAAATATGACACAATCCACAATCTGTCTGTAGCTACAAATCTCCTAGTTCAGATTCAATCTGTCCCAAGATGCCATTGTCAGACTCCTGGGAGAGCTTATCCAATCACGTCCCACGTTCAGTCTAGCACAGTTCACGGCGCTGAGCGCTGTGAACTGTGCCCATTCTCTCACAGCAGGCACGGCCTTCACTTGATTCTGAAGGCCATGGCGGATTTCATGGAACCTGACAACACAAAATTGATGAAATATGGCTGGAAAAAGTTTTATCCAACTTTTAAAATGTCAAAACTCATTTTTGTCTTGATAGTGATAAATTACATTTTATTTAAAATGTTTATGAATAAATGTGTTTTTCCTGAGTTTGTTTAGGCCAGCAGAGAAGGCCTTGCTGGCCCTGACGGCCCACCACTGGTGACCACACATGCTGGGCTGCTTGGCGGAGCCAACTGATCGTTATGCAGTGTACCATACAATGTAATGAAACAGCTAAGGAGAAAGCGCAGTCTGCAGTGAGAAGTGACGTCAACAGGAGTTTCTGACTGAACACACAACAAGTATCACAAGATGGATTTTCAACTAATAGTGGTGTTGTCAGTGCTTTACCCAAAAAGACTGAATACACAAGGCCAAGTGAAGCCACAGAGACTGCAAAGAGAAGAAACCCACTAGGGGCATGTAAGGCCCCCTGTTCGAATCCCCATCCTCCCAAGTTACTGCTGAGGTGTTATCATCCCCACACACTGTTCCCTGGGCACTGAAAGCTGACCACTGTTCACTTTGTTGGTCAAATGCAGAGCTGACATTTTGTTATGTGCTGTGGTGTGAATCACAATGTTACAATGGCATTGTCTGGTTAAAAAAGAGCAAAAGAGAGACTGGCTCATCTACAGGAGTATGAGACAGGTGACACAAAAGACAATCTTAATACGTGCATGGACTTTTGTTTTGTGTGAGATGTGCCTCATCCTTACCAGGACGCCATTGCATCAACCAAAGCAGGGCAGTGGAAAGCTGTTTTAAGAGAGGAGATGCAATCTCTTAAAGCACATGTGTCCGAGTCAAGTCATCCACCCCGCGAATGATAATCTATGGCCCGCGGGATGATATTTGATTAATATTAGAACCAGCCCGCACACCACAGCCGCCCGCTGCACACAATTATACTATATTTCCAATGCGCATTGTAGCCTGTAGAATTCATTGCAGCGCAGCAAGGGTCCTTGGCTTCATTAGGCAATTAATTAGCATGCGCAGAAGATTTACAACCCCTCCCCAATAATGACGAAGGGTCAGGTGGACTATGAGAACAGAGGATTTCAAGACA
The DNA here is from genome assembly GCA_016785265.1 of Paraplagusia blochii. Lineage (NCBI taxonomy): Eukaryota > Metazoa > Chordata > Actinopteri > Pleuronectiformes > Cynoglossidae > Paraplagusia > Paraplagusia blochii. Next base: position 376,447 of record JAFBJS010000740.1, read on the forward strand.
GGTGGGAGGCAGAGTACATGTTCATGGAGGTAAAAGGCAAACCTGTGTGTCTTCTGTGTGGAGAAAGTGTAGCTGTGATTAAAGAGTATAATCAAAGAAGGCACTATAAAACATCTAAGAAACAGAAAAACAAAGACAAGATTGCAGGATTACTGTGAGACTTTGAGTAATGTTTATAGGTATTTGGTGAACTTGAGACAGAATTTTAGTTTTTCTGCTCACCTTTCACAGTTAAAGCTATTGACCTGCCGGTCGACATAAAAAATAATTGATTTGCAATGTATTGCAGATTTGAAGGGGAAATTTGCCTCCGTAGGTCTAGATAAATTTTATCAGTCTCTACTACCAGGGTACGCCAAATTAACAGCATGTTTGGGACAATGTACCTTTCTGAACAAATTTTCAAAAATGCGTTCAAGGCAAACAAGCACTTAAATGACATTCTGAAAGTGACATCTAGTCAGGTCATGACACCTGGTATTGATGCACTTGTACAGGCTAAAAGATGCCAAGTTTCAGGAACAAAAACAACTCCAGTCTAGTCCAGCAGTCTAGACTAGACCACCACCTTTAAAATGCTGCCTTAGATACAGTTTGCATTGAAAGAATACAGCTCTGTGAAAATGAATAGAAAATTAGTATGCTATGATTTTAATGGTCTGCTTGACATCTACCAAGGCCATATGTGGCCGGCGTTGTGAAATGGGTTCGACACCCCTGTCTTAAGGAGATTAGGTCTTCACCCCAACATAGTTGCCATCAGACAAACCGAAGTCGGGGGGTTGATGGGGCTACATAGTTTTACATAGTTTTCGTTGAAAACAGAGATTGACAATTCAGACAAATACAAAGCAAGTTTTGTAGAAAAAATTACAGTAAGGAACTATGTACTGATTATGACAAAACATTCTCACATACAACTGACATGACGAGTGTAAGTTTTGAGATGCAAAAAGCAGTTCAGGATAACTTAGTTTTACACCAGATGGATGTTAAGACAGATCATTACATGGTCCTACTGATTGTGAAATCTATACCATGCAACCAACTTTGTTGTATACATGCTTGATTGAGAATGATTTTATGCAAAACTCACCTGATACATGTGTACACAAGAAAAATAAACTATGACTAGAATAGAATAGTCCTTTAGAGCAGAGGATTTGGTGGTCACAGGTACCAGAGGTAGTGCATCACAGATGTTGTGTTCCGCTGTTCTGGCCTTGGTCTTTCTGAGGCAGGAGGATGTGGAAATTTGTTCCACAGTGGGCAACCAATGATTTTTTGGGCAGTGTTTATAACCCTCTGGACCACTTTTCTGTCCTCAGCTGTGGAGCCAGTGTACCAAACTCCCAGGCAGTAGGTGAGGACACTCTCTACAGAAGAGTGGTAGAAGGCCAGCATCAGCTTCCTGTCCAGGTTGTTCTTACTCAGGGTGCGCAGGAAATACAGCCGCTGCTGGGCTTTTACCATCAGGGCTTGGATGTTGTTGGTCCAGGGTGCCCAAGGAACCTGTATGTGGTGACGGTTTCCACTCGTTCTCCATTTATGAGGAGCAGAGTGTGGTCCTGTCTGTACTTCCTGAAATTCATGATCAGTTACTTCAGTCTTCAGAACATTAAGGATCAGGTGGTTTTCTGTGCACCAGAGTGACATTTCTTCTTCCTCGGCTGTGTACACTGTGGCTCGTCACCGTCGTAGATGAGTCCAACCTAGGTTGTGTCGTCTGCATATTTTATTATGTGGTTGGTTGGGTGGGTCGGAGAGCAGTTGTCAGTGTACAGCAGAGAACTCAGAATGCAGCCTTGGGGTGAGCCAGTGCTGAGTGTGAGTGTGGAGGATTGATGGGAGCCCACTCTCAGTTTGTGGGTGACTGGTGAGGAATTCTTTTATCCAGTTGCAGGTGGGGAGAGGTTGTGTAAGTTTATCAACAAGAATATATGAATCCAAAAAGAGCATCCGTAGCTTGATGTGGGTCAGAGGATGGGGGGAGGCGGTCCCTAATGTGCTGGGACACTGTTCCAGGCAGTCTGTGGTAGAGGTTTTGGGAATGGGGACGATGATTGAAGCTTTAAAGGATGTTGGGACAACAGCGTGTGTCAGGGAGATGTTGAACAGTTATGTCAGGACCCCGAACAGTTGGTCGGCACATGCTTTGATAACTACTCCGGGGATGCCGTCCGGGCCAGCAGCTTTCCTGGGGTTTACAGAATGCAGGTTATTCCTCACCTCCTGCTCTAAGAGAAAGAGAGTTGGGGCTTCGGGGCAGGAGAGGGTAACTGCAGATGGCTGGTGGTAGTGGCGTTCTCAAATTGGCTGAATCGGCTTGTTAAGTTCTGCTGCCAGTGAGCTGCTGGGTGTGGGAGGGGGCTGATGTTTGTAGTTTCCAGGGCCTGTATTCCCCTCCATATCTGTTGGGGTTGTTGTCAGTCAGAGAAAGACGCGGATTTGTCATTCCTCGGTTACATTTTATACACAGCACTTTATGTAGAAGAGGACAGACTCAGCGTGTGTCCAGGTTTTCGAAAAAAAATTCCCCATCTCATACTGTTGATTACATCTCACTTTATCTTTCTATTTAACTTAATCTCGTTGGTGTAAATATGTTTAAATTTATATTTCTTCTCTTCTATTTTTGTCTTTCTATTATTATTATTGTATATTTTTTTTAGCTACAGTAAAAAGTGTTTCCCCCTCGGGGGATGAACAATAAACCATTTCTATTTCTATTCCTAAAGCTTCCAAGACACTTAAGACAAATTAACATTTTTAAGAAAGCATTGCATGTGTGTGTAGGGGGTAATATACTGTATTTACAATTGTTCAATCAAATTGTTTATTTTGGGAGTCTTGGTAAAAGCTTTCAACCAAATTTCTATGTGAGCTGAGCTTCTCAAGCCATAAAAACCAACAGAGAGAGACTGAGAGCTGTTGAGGAACCATTTCTGCCAGGATATTCAATTTGTGTTCAGTGAAATTGTGTCCAGGTTTCACATTGAGTATAAATATATTTTAAAACTATGTTATTATATATATTACATGTACTGTGTTAAAATGTAATTTTGGTTGGTGGTGTGCTCCAGGATTCTGTAAATGTAAAAAATGCGCCAGGGTACAAAAATGTTTAAGAAACCCTGGTTCCCACATGCAACAATCTACAAGTTACTACAAGAGAGGGCAGCTCCCTCTCTGGCAAGAAGAAATGTATTAAAGGCTAATTAATATTTTGCATTCCCTAATTTATGGGTTACTGTGAGATGAGTCGAAACCAAGTTGGTAGATTTGGATCCATGTCTTGACTCTTAACACATGGAACCACGCTATGATCTCGGATCTGATATCTATCTCTGAGGGTATCAAATGTAGGAGTGTGGGGCGGTTGGGAGGGGCAGGAACTCAACTGGAGAGGATGCAGGGCAGTCAACCAAGTACCAGGGAACTGGAGAGATAACTAGTTTGGGATGTAAAGATATATTGATTTGAATCGGTCATTAGTCGGCGTGAAATTAATGAGATTTTTATTGTATTTATTATTTATATTTACCGTATTTATTATATACGGTCCAATGGTTTGGATTTACATTCACAAATCAGTTTCCAGCTCCAGTTGCCCAGTGTTTTTTTTTTCAAGAATGATGGTATGCTGTACTGTATAAAGTCACTTAATTTGCATACTTGCAGACTATAAAATACATTGGTAGTACAACAAATGTTAGCCTTTACCTCGGGAGACAACAGAGTGGGATTGATGAGCATGAAGAAGAGGCAAGCGCTAATATTTGTCTCAAAGGACTGAGAAGGAATGCTTCGAGAAAATGGAAAAATGTATTTAGTTTTTAGTGTTTAATTTTTTTGGGGGGCTAATGAAAGGCACTAAAACCATGTTGGGTTCACTTTTCTATAACTCTCTTCTTAAGTTGATGTGCCTTGTGATTTATTGCACTTGCTTAACAGTTAGTGATAACATTAATGTCTGAAGCACTAACCAATTTAAATTTTTGTAAGAAAACCTCCTTGTATTATAAGGACTCTTTATTTTTGATATCTAACTCTGCTCATATTTTTGTAGTTGTCTTTGTCTTTATTTATGTTCATTAGACCTATTGACTGTTGCACACTTTGTAAACAAATGGACACTATACTGATATTTAATTTCTGTTTTTCTTCTTTTCGGGAGTCAAATTGTCAATTTGTATTAAATTGAACTGTACCAAACCAGACCGAATCATTTATTATTTTTTGTGACTCGTCCCTAAATTGGATTGTAACCCTTAAATTGAGATTTGAATTAGACTGTTTTGCGAGTAAAAGATTCATACCCAAGCTTGAGACCGAGCTATGGCTTGCAACAGATTGATAGGTGATAGGAGATGATAAAAGACATATTTTATTCAAAGTTATATTTGAGGTCCTTTGTCTGAAAGGTGTTTTGACTGACGGAGGCAAAGCCACCTCTGGGGCACTTCGTAACTGGCTCTATCCTGGTTGTTGTCGTAGGGAATGTGCCAAGAATCTCCGCCAGTTTGAACAATGGTGTCGTAGCTGTAGACACTCTGAAACACACACACACACACACACACACACAATTACACACTTTTTGTTTACCTTCCTCTCTTCTCCACAGTGAGAAACCTCCTATCCTCCCATGTCCTCCTCACCTTGAATCGCACCATCGATCTGTCGCCAATGCAGCCGTCCAAAACCAGCTGGTGACCTCTCTGCCACTTGAAAAAGACTCGTCTCATTGCTTGGTCCTGAAGACAGGCCTTATGGTCCCTCATCAAGTCTTTACTCACGAACCGTGAGTGAGCTCCTGAATGCAGAGTGGCGTACAGCAGGAAGGGGTCATCCATGGAACTATGGCCAATGACAAAAACAGATACCAACGTAAACATCAAGCAGATGATACAACAACCAGGAACTGATGAAAATCCTCAGTTGAGGAACCAATAGAATGAAGGTCCAAGAAGGTGTACAATTGGTACAACTGAAATGTCTGGAGAACCGACCTGGACCAGAGACCTTGACTACAGACTTGGATAATTGAGCTAGATAACAAACCTGAACTACAGACCTGGACAAAGTGGTTTTCACAGACAAAAAAACAAAAAAAACAAAAGTCTCCATCGTTTCTCTCCGTTTTATCCATTGTGTGTGTGCGCGCATTCAGTTCCAGACACTCCAGACTCACATGTTCTCTGTGAAGAAACAGTGCGCCTTCTGACGGATTTGCTTCATGTGCTGAGTGTCCCAGGCTCTGGACCTTTGCAGCATGTGTTTCCTCCCCAGCACTAGAATGGACAGACCCTGACGCTGTAGCTCTGACACCACTGCCAACAGCTGGAATGCAAAATGTCCACAATGAAAATATCACGATAAATGATGAATATAAACTTCTGTGAATTTTAGAACTGGAGGGAAGGTGAACCTCGGTCTGAAATCATTTTTTGAAAAGTTGTAAAACCAGTAAATCAGTAAGAAGGTTTTCATTCTTAAAAAAAAAAAATCAGTAGTGGAAGTCACTAGATGGCAGCATTGCAGTTCATTTAATCTCATCATCACACAGAAAGTGAAAAAATGTGTATTAAAATTTTTAAGAGACAGTAGCTTGGCTATCAAAGGCTAATTCTTTAGCCTCTGAACCTCAACAAGGTAACTTCTCTATCATCTTTGTCTTTTCACTGACCTTCAGAGTCAGAGTCAGCGGTAAACAGACCCTGAGTCAGTGACATACTTGACTCTCACCGTGTTCGACTGCTTGGATTTTCCAACGTTGCTGTTTGCCACATTCAACCCATCCACAACGACATCAAAGGGGGGTCTCTGCTTCACAAACTCTTTGAAGAGTTCTAGCTCCTGTTGGGAGATGGGATTTGGTCGACCAATGTTAGCATAATTATTGGCAAGATTGTTATCTGTTTTTCCACTGATAATGAAAATCTCTTAGCACATTGCCTGGATCTGGGTACTGAAGACTTAACCTCAGTTATAGGGACACAGTATATACAGATATTGGTTTACGTAAGAATCGGAAATTAGGTGTTTGCATAATATTAATCTATTGGTAAAAGTTAATATTGGACACCTCTAGTTTTAGGGAAACCAAAGAGCTGATGGCTACAGATATGGTTTTTGGTTGTACATTAGGGACGGTGCTGATTTCCTTCTCCTGTGTCTCAATGACAGAGACTTTTCAGTTTAACCCAAAAACTTGCAGATGTTTGAAAATGAGATTAGCAGGGAATTATCATTCATCAAAAAAAACTAAATCAAGCACAGAACAGTGGTTCTTCAGCCTTTGCTAGATTTTCTTCACAATAAGAGGTCAGCTGTCAACTCTGTCCAAACTCATCATCTGTCCTCACTCACCATCACTCATCTCACTCTGTGAGTCAGATTAACAATATAACAACAGAGCAACAATAGAAAAGAATAGCATAACAATAGAACAACAGCGGTCACAATGATCATTGTGATTTACACACAAGGAATGGTGTAACTGATTGTTATAGAAACATCTATCTCCACTACTTGATCTCCAGGGTCAGTGTAGTAGTGGCTTTGATATTTATGATGGTAGTGGCTTTGATATATATGATATGATGCAGAAGCAGCAGTTATAACCTAGTGGTCATCCTGGAACTTCTAGCATTAAGTTCTATTGTTTAATTTAAAGAATAACAAATAAAAATTAAACTTCTCTTGCACCTAGTGGTCGTCACACTCTTCCTCATTCCTAGTCACGTGGTTAAGTAGGTGGCAGTATCTGAAAAAAAAAATCACTATTTGCCGATATTGTCCACACACTTATTTTACTATTCAGGTCTGAAATTGACCAATACAGACACAGACCAGAGGATATATGGATATTTACCATAAGAGGATAAAAATAATTAAATGAGACCCTATTTAGTGACTGTCACTTTCATACAAAGCTGTTTTCTCCCAAAACTACTTTGGAGCACAGTCCCTTTGGTGAAACCAAGGTTGTGAAACATACATAAAATACTTTTATTGTTCTGATGATATCAAACAATCTCTAATTAAAATCCTATCCAGTGTGTATATTTGCATACCTTCGGTGTTGTCTTGGTGAAGATGTCTCGTCCTTGAATGACGTCGGTCATCACTTGGTCTCTGAGTTGCTGAAACTCTTCAGCTGTCAGATGGATGGACTCCAGGGTAGAGCCACAGCACCTACAGGAGCCTCTGCACACACCACACACACAACATAATGTCAATCAATCAATGCGTGACTCAGTCCTGAAACAGATATGTGTGTTAATGGTACGAGTACTTACTGAGGGTGGACACTGGTCCAATGTCCTGTCCACTTCTGCCCCGGCAGACTGTTAGGAAGACCAGAAACAGCACAGCACAGAGAGAGAACAAAGTGGTTTTAAAAAGCATGAATGTTTCCACAAAAATGTCTCAAAAGTTAAATTGATACAAATCTCTGACAATCACTATTGCTTGAAATAAATATTGAATGGTCCATCAAAGAAAAACAAGTCACTGGTTAGACCATAACTTTACACTCCAGTCCACCTTTATCTCTATTAAATCACTGATAAGCACTACACACTTTAGTCCAGTAGGTGAGACTATCCAAAAAAGTCACTTGTTAGATCATAAAACTACACATTCCTTTGCAGTAGGTGGCAATATCTCAGTAAGTCACTGACCCTCCATTTAACCATTAAATGTCAGGTCCCTCTGTAGGCTGAGACATTCAGGTGAACAGAGGAACTTGTTCCAGTCACCACCAGTGTTCACCAGTCTTCCTGTACCTGTACCCTATTCCTGGTGCTTCCTACCTTTCAAACCAGGACTTAATGCTGCCGGCAAGCTGCTCCTGTGGGTATATCTGGTTATCTCTCATGTAATGCAGAATTCCCAGCAACCTCTGATGTTGTTCCTGGTGAGACATAGTCTCTCCTTTGGAATCCTCTTCCACCAGCTGAAATAAGGAGCTCCAGGTCTCCTGGAATGGTGCCTGTCCATTTTGGATCAATTCCTGGTACAGATTCCAGGCACTGGTCAGCTGACCATGCGTCATCAGGGCTGCGATCACATCACTGTAGTTGCGTGTGGATGCCCTAAAGATCTGTTGGGGATAACAGAGAAGTCAATAGATAGAGTGGAACTAACCTCTTCTCCAAACTGGGGTCCATACCTGTTTAACTTCCTGGAGGAGGCTCAGAGCTACCCTCCAGTTCCCGGTGCGGCTGAAAGACCTGATGAAAAGGCTAGCTGCTCCGGTCTCCAGACCAGAGAAGTTGCTCCGCATGATATTGTAGACGTCAGACACTTCGTCATCGTGGCCCAAATTCACACACAGAACAAGGTAACGCAGTAGGAGGGTGTACGACAGCGTACCAGTTTCCGTGGCAACAAACGTCAACAGAGACCTGAAACACATGAGAATGTTTATATAATACAATCAACAAATGGAATATTTTGCAGTAAAGCTTGGCGTACACTGTGCTATTCTTTTTGTTGTGGCTGGAATATGCTATTCTCACAGTGTTAGGGTACAATTGCACTGCTCAAACTGTAGGATTATACACAACATGTCTGACTCTAAAACTGCTTTGGACAAATGTCGCAGTCTAATGTATTTTATTCCAATGTAATTTAATGTATATAAAGACAAGGAGGTTCTTTTCGAGTTTTAGAGAAAAGTTTTGACAGTTGCTACCAACATAAAACAAATAAAAAAGAAGAAGAAAAAGCAGCCGGCGGTGGGATGCTCACAAGTTCTCTCTACGACATTGTGAGAATAATGCTCTGCCATCAAAAACTAATTTCCCTGACAATTTGTGCCATTCTGTTAAGAGACACAGAAAAGAAAAGGTTGATATAAAAATGTCTTGGCAGCATGGTCAGTCTAGTCTGAGAGTTCTGCCACGCTGCTCTGGGTTGTTTACTCTGTATCTATTGTCTTGTGCGTAATATTATGAAGGGGGAACATCGTGGGGAAATCTTCGGATTTCATGTTTGATTTTCACATGAACAGTGGAGAGGTGATAATAATTGTTATTGTTTGTATCAAATGACCTGGACAATAAAATTGGTTTTCTGGATGAACATCTGTCAACACCGTGTTCCAAATTATGCAAAAAAGAGCGGTTAGGTAAAATTTTGATGAATGGTAATGTGTATCATGGCTCTGTATATCACTGAAACCAATTGAAGACACCTGTGCTAATTAGTTTAGCAGGTGAGTCCAATTAAAGGGGAGACTACTAAAGAAGGTTGTTCCAAATTATTAAGCAGGCTACCATTTTCTACCAAGATGGGCAAGAAGAAGGACCTTCTGGCTGCTGAAAAGCAACAAATGGTTAAATGTTTGGGTTGAGGAATGAGGACAATCAAAATTGCCAAGAACCTTCATCAAGATCATAGCACTATCGAGAAGTATGTAGCTGATTCAGAGCACACAAGTGTGAGTACTGATAAAGGAAAATCCAGGACTCTTTCCAACAGCCAAATCCGTCTGATCAAAAGAGCAGCTGTAAAACTGCCCCATCACAGCAGCAGACAAGTTTTCCAAGCTGCTGGTGCCTCCAACATGCCCCGGGCAACTAGATGCAGGGTCCTCCAGCCTTGCATAACCCATCGTTTCTACCTCCAGTATCCACTGCACACAAGCAGAAAAGGCTGCAGGCGATACCTGAAGACTGACTTCAAAACTGATCTGATGAATGTCGTGCAACGCTCGATGGTCCAGATGGATGAAGTAGCAGTGAGTTGTTTGACAGCCACTCCATACAAACAAGGCTACGGCGCCAACAAGGAGTTGGTGGAGTGATGTTTTGGGCTGGTATCATGGGGAGAGAGATTGTCGGCCCTTTCAGGATCCCTGATGGTGTGATGATGACATCCACAACGTATGTGGAATTCCTCAAAGAAGACTTCTTTCCATGGTTCAAAAGGAAGAATCCAGCCTTTCGGAACAAGATCACTGTCATGCACGACAATGCGCCATGCTGCAAAGAATACATCTGCATATCTGGCTGCAATGGGCATCATTGAAAACAAACTTAAGGTGTGGCCCCCATCCTCCCCTGACCTCAACCCTATTAAGAACCTTTAACATCATCAAGAGAAGTGTTTATGATGGTGTTCACATCTCAACAACAGCTCTAGGAGGCTATTCTGTCCTTATGCAAGGAGATGTAGCACAAGGCTGTTCCAGATACTATCCAAAATAGATACTGAGAAATTCAATGGATGGAAGAATTGAGAAGATAATGTTAATAATAATGATAATGTTTTGATTCCAGATACCGGTGCGAGCCGGTGCAAGGGTCTATAAGGACAGGGGTCATTGTCTGTTTTGTACATTTTTCTCTGTGTTGTATTGTGTGTAAAGTGCCCTGAGGTAGCTGCTGCTACGATTTGGCACTATGAATAAATATAGTTGAGTTGAGATACATGTCAGGCATGACCTGGTAATGTTTATAATTTCACACGTAATAACTTTGTTCTTTATGACAAAATGTGTGGAAACGAAATTGTGTGTAATGATTTGGAACATGCATTTTGGCTGCAGTTGTGATTTTATTTTTCTTTAAATGTACTATTATCATTCATTCAGGTTCATTCAAAAACATTTATATTGTACTCTAATGGTTGGTGACTGAAAAATCGTGATGACTGCCATTCATATTGATAATTTTTGAAAATCTGTGAAAACGTAATTTGCATAATATTTTTGAACACAGTGTTATGAAGTGAAAGTCCATAGATTTTTAATTAATCTCATCCTCACACAGTGGTTTGTATAGATAAGTAGCTATATTAACAGGACTATATCTGTATGGGTTGATTGACTTGGAAAGTCAAGACAATAGGAGCATATTGGATATCGTCAAAATGTTAATATCGGATATCCCCAACGGTTAATATACACAACAAAAAAGGACAACTGACTTGGCAACTCTCAGATCAGCTTTGGAGGTAATCAGTTGTTCCATCATGGCGATGTCAAAGTGTTTTAGGTTTCCATAAGATTCCCGGAGGTATTTCCACTCGTCGGGAGTCAGTGGTCGATCAGGAGTCTGCAACCGTCCTATGGAACAATTAACCTTTGTCAACCTGTGTCATATACCTTTTAGGGATGTCTGATATGTTCCAGCTGGTAATATTTAAATATAATCTGCACAAAACTTTGTATTAGGATGAGCTTAATTAAATGGGCTTCAATGCTGCCACCTGGTGGAGTTCACTTTAACACACAGCCGCGTGTCCTCACATTTTACACTGTATTTGGTAAAACCCACGCATTGTTTTTGGGTTTTTATTGTCTGAGTAAAAACACTAAAGATTCTTACAAATATTACATAAATATGTTTCTCGGGCTGATATTATCGGACATCCCGTCTTCGTTTGTGTTTAACATCCAGTACCTTCGGTTGCTCTACTCCCAGCCTCATCCTCCACTTCCTCTCTGCCCCTCTGGCTCTGCGCTCTCTTCTTCGCCGCCCCAGCAGTAAATACTGAGCTGGGATTGAAGTGGAGAGCAGGGGACCTCTGTCCTTCTCCAGCCGGGGTGTCCCGATGTTTCCCCGCAGTTGGTATGTTGCCTTTCTGGTGCCCTCTCCCCGGGCAGTAGTGCATTTTCGCCGTCCATCTGAAGTATAGATCGGACATGGTGTCCCCGGAACCGAGGGAGCGGCCGAGGTGAAGGAGGTGCGACCCTGTCTGGCCCAGGTTCCTCATTGTGAGAAGAGACTCGTGGGTTCGAAAGAAGACTCTCAGGAAATGTGAGGCCATGTTCCAAGACGTTCTCCTCTCACATTACCATGGACATGACCACGTGGTACAAATTTTTGACAAAGAAACAATGACCAAACCAATCCTCTATCTAAAATCTCTATCTCCTTTTCTTAAATTTTAACATGGACTTAATTAGTAGCGGTCAAATAACCTCAGACACAATATCGGTTTAGTCGCAGCAGATGACGTTATCAACGCGTGTCAGTGTAGACAACATTTCAAAATTAAACACCGTAGCAAAGTATGTAAATTAATTATGAAGTGATAAGTGGCAGAAATTTCATCTATTAAATTAAAATTGTATATACTTTCTCAAAAGCAGGAAACCACACATTTATGCGACATATATATAAAACAAATAACTATGTTGTTTGAATGGGACTTTAATTCTGAAACCACAAACAGAAACGTCGACTGACGTCAAGTTAGTTTAAGTTTGACTTGCACGGATGAAAACTTTTCGATGGTTTCTTGTCGATTTATGATTATTTTCTTAGCTTTATGTTGACCAAAGCAGTCATGGCTGAGGAAAAACAGCTTTACTGGCCGGAGATTCTAAAAAGAAGGACAGGCAACATTAGAAATGGTGAGGGGATGTTACTGCCGTGCTAACCCCAGCTAGCATATGCGTAGAAGATGTCACCGCATTTAACAATAAATTCCGTATTCTTTATTTATCTATTCATTCAGAGGAAAAAAGCGAAAAGGATGAAGAGGACGAGACGACTTTGTTTACTAAATATTACACCGAGTGGCGAGGAGGCCAAAACAGAGACCAGTCGTACAAGAACATCCCCCGGTTCTACTACAGGGTAACACCGTCGTCATTGTACAACCGTCACACATTAAACAGGTCGACAATTAAGCATTGTGTGTCATGTCTACGAAAAAGACTGTAATGTAGGATAAACAAATCTCTACTCGATTGCGATTTCCCACATAAAATAAACCGAATAATCAACGAATTCTTTCTTTCTTTTTTTTTTTTACAAGTGGTTTATTTTCAAAATTCCCCTTCCTAACTTCCCACTGAATTTATTTTGGAAATTCAGCATAATTTTTTTTTACCTTTTGTAATCGAGAGTTGAGCTCTTTCAGAACTTGTGCTTTGATAAATTAGACAAATTTATTTATATAGTCTGCAGCAGCGCTGCCTGTCTGCATCAAGTGGCCACACAGTTCTACCAACATTTAACAGTATCTCTACATACATAATTTTATGCACACAAAATGTGTAGTTTGTACGTCTTTGTTATAGAACAGCTTAACTACTGAATACATTTTCTAACGTTTAGAGCACACTTAATTTGCCCAAAATTAAGCATTACGTTATTGGAGGAAAACCTAAATTGTTTAATAATTCTGCTAATATCAAATGGCCAATATTTTTTCGGTTGTTGCTAATTTAATTAGGCAATTTTATTAATTAGCCAATTTTATTAGGCAGCAAGCACTAATATATTGACTGTTGTTGTAATTACACCAGTGAGTGAAGATATCCTTTAAGAGTTTAATACCACTGGTGTGTTGCAGCTCCCAACTGAGGATGAGGTGTTGCTGCAGAAGCTCAGAGAAGAGTCGAGAGCTGTGTTCCTGCAGAGAAAAAGTCGAGAGCTGCTGGACAACGAGGAGCTGCAGGTGGGACTTTAGGATCAATCAAAGCACTCTGTGGTTGATCAGCTTTGATTTATCTTATCTGATTACTCTTAACCCCTTCGGTAGAACCTATGGTTCCTCCTTGATAAGCACCAGGTGGCTCCACTGAGTGGAGATGAGGCGATGATCAGCTACGAAGCCTATCTGCAGGTCAGGGAGAAGGCAGGGCCAAAATGCAGGTAAGTACAAGGAAGTGGATGTTGATTGGCAGCAGGGAAAACAGAGAAGTTAAGAGAGGGATTATATTTGATCTTTAAATATACCTGAGGAAAAATCATCTCCTGAGTCTCCTCTTCTAAAAGCCGGGGGGGGGGCTTTTAGAAGAGGAGACCTTGTAGAAAAGGCAACCTTGTATTTGCGCCCAGGTTGCCTTTAGTTATGAGTCAACATTCCCCGGACAAAAGAAAGTGTTTTGGATCAAAACAAAATGCAACTCTTTTTTTTCTGTTTTCAGAAAATTCTTCACAGCCAGAGTCTATGCCAAGCTGCTCAACAACGACCCCTATGGCAGAATCTCTATCATGCAGTTCTTCAACTATGTCATGAGAAAAGGTTTGGTTTTAAATCTGCTGATGCTTTTGGATTATGACAAAATTGAATTCATTTTTTATTTTTTTAATGTTAATATTTTTGTTGATATATTCCGATATCGATAAAGCCCTGGTAATGCAAAAATACATTACAAACAGAAAGACACACATACAGAAAAATATGCATGTGTGAGGTCAATGAGCTGCAATGCTTCCTTTAATGCTTTCATTAATGATTCTTATAGACAATACACAATTATGCTAAATGTCAATAACATCAGTCAGCCTGTAATGTTGGACATTGGTGATTTGTTTATTGACTTCTTTTGTTTGTCATGTGCAGTGTGGCTCCATCAGACCCGGATCGGTCTGAGTCTGTATGATGTGGCAGGACAGGGTTACCTCAGGGAGTCGGTGAGTGGATTCTGCTTTGACCTTTGGTGACATTGACGTCACACAGTGACTGAGCTGACTCTCCAACACCTCAGGACCTGGAGAACTACATTTTAGAGCTCATTCCCACTCTGCCTCAGCTGGATGGACTGGAGAAATCCTTTTACTCTTTCTACGTCTGCACGGCTGTCCGCAAATTCTTCTTCTTCCTCGACCCGCTCCGAACAGGTAAGACCTCTACCCTCTCCCTTGCCCCACTGACATCAGCAGTCGGTTCAGAGGAGAAAAAAGTATGTGGAGGTTCTCCTTCATCCTCTCTTCTCTTCTTCTCTTCTCCAGGTCTGTAGTCCAAGTTTGTTATTTGGGCCTGTAGCTCAGATCTGTGTCTTCGGGTCTGTTCTCCAAAACTGTTCTCCAGGTCTGTGTCTATAGGTCTGTTTTTTGGATTTGTCTCTCCAGGGCCTGTAAATAATGTCTGTTTTCCAGGTCTGTAGGTCTTTTGTTTTTGGCCCTTATGTAACAAAGTTGCCTAAGATAAAAAAAAATCATTATGAGACTTTTCTTTATGATCATTTTGAGTATCAATACCCATCTCAGACTAGGATCTATATTTGGTTTCAGTGTCATTTCTCCTCGTCACGAGGGGGGGGTTCATTGTCAATTGTTTTACTTCAAAATGTAACATTTACAATTTAACAGTGACACAATAATCTTCTTTTTTTTTAGGAAAGATTAAAATCCAGGACATACTGGCCTGTAGTTTTTTGGATGATTTATTGGAGGTAAAAATTTTACCCATATTTTATTTCCACATAAGGTTAAAGAGAAAAGATTATCTGACAAAGCTTCTAACAGACTAAGGGATTTCTATTATTAAGCTAGTAAATGGGTATGTAACAATATGTCATATGAAACAATCTGATTTTATGTTCCACTAGAATAGTCAGGGATTTTTATTCATTCCTATCCAATTATTGTCTTATTATTACACCCCAACTGGTTGTGGGACTTCTCTCCCTCTCATTGTTCTCTGCTCTTGTCTGTGGTTCAAGCTGAGAGATGAAGAGCTGTCTAAGGAGAGTCAGGAGTCCAACTGGTTCTCAGCTCCATCCGCTCTGAGAGTTTATGGTGAGAAGATGTCAGCATGCAGTGGTCCACCCTCTTAATTATGAAAAGTTATGGATGATCAGTGTGACTGTTTTGCTTTTGCTCTAGGCCAGTACCTGAACCTTGACAAGGACCATAACGGCATGTTGAGCAAAGAGGAGCTCTCTCGTTATGGCACAGCAACTTTGACACCGGTGTTTCTGGACAGAGTTTTTCAGGAGTATCTTACCTACGATGGAGAAATGGTCAGATCTAAGGAACGGACTTGGTATTCTTGAGAAGATCCTGGGCTAAGTGTGCATCCATCTCCTTCTGCAGGACTATAAGACCTACCTGGACTTTGTGTTGGCCTTGGAGAACAGGAAGGAGCCAGCAGCGCTGCAGTACATCTTCAAACTACTGGACATGGAGAACCTCGGATATCTGAACGTCTTTTCGCTCAACTACTTTTTCAGGGTAGGTGTGGTGTGTTCGAGGGTTCTCCAGACAAAGTCACACCTACAGCAGTACAGATTTAGGCGCCTTTTATTGACAAACAGACTGCTGCGGTCATCTACTGCTCTTTCTCTGATCTTTACGTTTGCACACGTCTTTTCTATTAATGAAAGTGTCTGTCTGTGGGTGTGAGCTGGCTCTTCCACAGGCTCCTACTAATATAGAGAGAGATCTGATTACTCAAATTGCACTTACCTGCGGTCGGTGCAGGGTCAGCTTCACCACTGGTCCGCTGTCCTTGCTGCAGCTGAGCGCTAACCACTGCCCCGCCCCCACAGTAGGTCGTCAGGAGTTTCATATTAGGGCATCAACAGTCCAGATGATGCCAGAGTATATAAGAGCTAAAATAAAACCCCTAAGCTAGCTAGATAAAAAAACAAGGTCTTTGGAAAGTTTCTTAGCTCAGGGTCAAAGATCAAGAGAGTTGACAAGAAGAGCCTATGTCCAGTCAGTTAAACAAACGTGTCCAATGCATAGTAACTTTCCAGATTCCTGGTTGATCTGGAAAATGTATATTATATATTTCTTCTTTTCTTTCCTTTTCCTTAATCTTCTTTTCAAGGCCATTCAGGAGCAGATGAAGCTGCACGGACAGGAACCAGTTTCTTTCCAGGATGTGAAGGTGTGTTGAACAGACAGACAAATAGACAGACTGAGGGACATACAGAATGTCAGATGGAAGGACAGAGATGGAAATACAAAAACAGTCAATAGTCAGTCAGTTGAATTCTGAACAACAGTCCTTTCTGCCAAACTTCTGACTGAACTCTATGCTCCTCAGGATGAAGTCTTTGACATGGTGAAGCCCAGAGACCCCTATAAGATCACTCTGCAGGACTTGGTCAATAGCTGTCAGGGAGACACAGTCACCAGCATTCTGATCGACCTCAATGGCTTCTGGACCTATGAGAACAGAGAGGTGCTGGTCACTAGCGAGACAGACAGCACCAACAATGCCGACCTCGATGACACTTGAGAGGTCGGTGTGACATCCGGAGAGTTCTCCACGCTAAACACATGTGAAGAAGAAACCTACTTAGGAACATGGCGTTCTGTGGTAGCATGGTTGGTGTTCTTCACTTTAGACCACCAAATGAAATATGTCTTTGTGTTTTTCTACAAATCTTGTCACTTTGCTACTTGTTACTTCATTACACTGTGAATGAGTGGTTTCTCTGTCGCCACCAGTTTATTGTCAACTACATTTATTTTATGTACTAATTAATGAACATCCAATTTGTTTGTTTATAGATATAATAGATATCTGTAAGAATTGTTATCAGCTTTTCATCGGTGTTGCGAATAAACACTAGATGGCAGCATTTCAGATTATTAAATTAATACTGATCAGTTTCTACACAAATAAACCAATATAGCCATAACAATATCAGTTTTGGTTCATATGGGACACAAAAATGTAGTCTTTGGATATTGATGAAAAGCTCATATCATCCCTGGATGTTACTCCATATTCAGACATGTCAGCCTTAAATGTTACAAATGTTTTTATTCAGAAAATATCAGTGTTACAGTACATACAAACGCACAAACAATTCCCAGTTGAATATTGTTTTTCGAAAAACAATTCCCCAGACAACTGCAGTAAATAGCAACAACATCCATGGATGACTAAATCAGCACCTGGACTCCTCCCCGGAGCGATGGTTGGATCCTCAAGTACCTTCATCAGAAACCAACCATTCAGTCCATGATACGATTCTGGGCAAGAAACCTCAACAAAGGAGTATCTCCACACGCTTAGTTTGAACAATTGAATCGCACTCATTTATTACTTGTTCACAAATAATCCTGTGGTTGTCCCGTTGTTAGATCAAAAATCTCCAGCGGTACTAAGCTGGTATAAGAGCACTTCATGTTTCCTCTTTCACTTCATACATTTCAAACTCTTTACAGACTTTTCCCTAGAAGATATAAAAATCACAAAATAACTAATAGGTATACAGTGCTATCTGATGCAAAAAAGTCTCGGCTACCTAGGCCATCACCTACGCACAAAAACGTAGTTTCACTTATAAGGCTTATGTAGCAAGAACTATAGTTCCAATTATCCATCCCTGCAATCCATTTAGAAAATGATACTGTTATAACTTCATTAGTATAGACATAACCATGTATTATGGTTATGCAATTAGCATTTTACAAAAGTGCCACATTTCCCATGAATTGAAAATATACTGGATAATCCATCAAGGTGATCAAACCACGACTCGACACACTCCAGTACAGTAGGTGGCTCGGATTCTTTCAGGTGTAAGAATACCATGTGGCGTTTATTTGGATCGTGATAAGATGGTATGGTGGCATGAGAGTAAGTTCTGTCAGTAGATGAGGAGGAAGAGGCAGTGTTCTTAGGACGGCAGGGCCGATGGTACTCTGTCGGCGTCAGCCAGGGTCAGAGAAGACTCTGGTTCTAGCTCAAAGCTGACATTGACGAAGGACGTTACGGATGGCTCTGGCTGCTGGATCTTAGGGTAAACTACACATTTGGGACTATTCTGCTCAGCAAAGTGACATTCTGCTTCTTCAGAGAGACGGTTTTCCTCCTCTTCTTCCATCTCCTGCAGGAGAGAGGAGGTACTGTGGTTAGGGGTTGGTTGGACAGGGTCCATGTTTGTGTTTCTACTGCCACACATTGGCCAGGTTTACATGAGAATAACTGGTTGTAAGGCAGTCACCAACCTCCTTCTTCATTCTATAGTACTCGTCGATGGCATACTGGTACTTTGGAGTAGTGATACCAAAGAGAGAAGCCAGCTTCTCACCCATGTAGTCACACACTTCAGGAAAGACAAGAGGAGAAATTCAACCAGTGTGGAAAGGGAGAAAGAAGTGTTAGAGATACATCAGGGAGGACTCTTGGACCTGATATGGTGGACGTGGCCATTCTCCACATCTGGAACCAGAAGTATGGCCCCCAAGTCAACTTAGCCTTGATGGAAACAATGGAAGCAAGCAGAAAGATTCTGATTAAATCAGGTCTGATCAACACAGTTTAGAGAACAAAGAAAAAAATTACAGTTTACATTCCTACTAGTGTACAGATCAGACAGCCCAAAGGCAGTCTACAGTACTGCCGATCTACAATACAGATAACCTACAGTCATGACCCTCTGACATGCCTGACAGTTTTTAGGGTGTTTTACAGGTGGCCTAAAGACGTTGCACCACTGCAAGTGATCTACATTCCTGAGGGTGTACAGGTGGTCTACATTCCTTATGGTCCACATTTCTAACAGTCTAGAAAAACAGTCTGTAGTATAGAGTGTACAGAC